>JAODAL010058584.1:0-21999 GCA_025379985.1 Phyllomedusa bahiana | reverse complement strand
GGCACTAGTTATGACCCGCTGGCCCCCGGGCACTGTCAGCAGGAGCCTCCAGGCTCCCCACATGCAGCAGAGCCGGCCGTGTTGTGGGTCTCAGGAGTTGCTGGGCGGCCGCACCCTCCGCTGGCAGCTGATCGCCATCGTGGCTGTGACACATGATTGATCGCCCATCACGCGGCCGCGTTTGATCTCTTTATTCTTGATGGCCGTCAATAAATCATTCGCCATGGTAACGGTGGTGACGCTGCCCCCGGCGCCCGCTCGCTCTGGGCTGCTGTTGGTGACTTGGTGCCACTTTCTTTGTTGCGGTTCTGGTGTTGGGGACGTCCCGTCCTCCTGAGGCTCTGGCCCGGGCAGTGCTGGGCATTCAGCTGCCGTGATGGACGGTGGCACAGATTGGTTCATTTCTGGGGTCAGATCTGGGGGGGGTAACTCTAAAGCAGCCGCCGGCGGCGACGAGGGGTTAACCTCCAGCTGTGACCTGTGAAGGGGTTAATGTAAGCGACTCTGTGACGTTACCACATGTGCCGCCCGGAAGAGCCTCCGATGCCACCGTTTGGGGCCGGTAGAAATCTGACCACACGCGGGGTCACCGACTGCGCCACTCACTTTGGGTGAGAATCCACTTAGACACCCCGCAGCCTCGTTAGGTGCACGACACAAGCCCCTTCCCCCGGAGGCCGGACTGACGTGGGGGGCATTGGTCAGGGAGTGGGGGGGGGCACTGGCCAGGGGACCCCGGAGTGCGGGGGGCCTGGCCAGGGGCCCGGAGTGACGCGGGGGCTCTGGCCAGGGGGCCCCGGAGTGACGCGGGGGGCATGGCCAGGGGGCCCGGAGTGACGCGGGGGCACTGGCCAGGGGGCCCCGGAGTGTCGCGGGGGGCACTGGCCAGGGGCCCCGGAGTGACGCGGGGGGCACTGGCCAGGGGGCCCCGGAGTGACGCGGGGGGCACTGGCCAGGGGGCCCCGGAGTGACGCGGGGGGCACTGGCCAGGGGTAGAAAGCGCAAATAGTCAGCGCGGTCAGAGCATATAGATATTCATCCAAGCGGGAAAAATATGTTAAAATCTTCCTTTTTTATTTCATGACAATTAAAAAGTTAAATCAACGAATAACATCCCCAAGAGCCACCATCCAAACCGACTGACGCGTTTCGGGTTATGTGACCCTTCCTCACTTGTCAGGGGGCCCCGGACCGATGTTAGGGCCACGGGACCATCCTGGCTCCTGGTCGCCTCAGGACATTGCTGGATTTTTCGTTCTGTCCGGTGGGAACACTTCATATAAAGAGAACCGAGCGCGGCCGCCCCGGACCCCCGGGGGCCACAGCTAATTCTCTAACTTACTGTATAATTTGCTTTGTGTTTTGGGAGGGAGGAAAGGGATAAATTTGGAGAAGGAGCCCCCCCCCCCTGCTGTAATGAAGGTTAATTGGGCACTAAAGTCCTTTCCCGGCTCCATCTGAAGCTGCCGGAGCAGCAGGGCCGAGTTTGTCATTTGATTAATGAGCACCGGTTTCCGGCGCGGCGGCCGCGTTGTGGGGTCAGTCTTCCGCGGTCGTCACAATGGCGGCCGGGAGGCGCTCGCACGTCTGTGGCGTCTTTCCTCCTTTTTGCTCGTTTACACTTCCCCTCGTTCCTCGCGGTGACGTAAGGACGACCTAAAGCCTGTAATTTTGGGATTACACAAGCCCGTGCAAATCTCCTCACGCAGGGGGCGAGTGTTATTCCCCTGAAGTCGATTGATGCGGACGCCGTGCCGCTAAAATCACCGCCGTGCGCTGTGAATATTTTATGAGCGATTTCCAAGGAAGTGGAGGAGGGGGGGTGAGGGACCAGTTTATGTCTGGGGGAGAGTTTAGCATTAACCCCTTCCTCGCTCGGCCTCCCGCTCTTGGGGTGATAATGTAGCCGGCGCCCTCTGTGTGGACTGTGTGCAGCGTAATTAGGCGGCAGCCATTAACGCGCCGCGGTTTCCAGTGCATTGGTATGTCCAGGGAGCGCCGGTCATTTCCTCAAGTGTCGGCACCGAGGCTGCGTCTTACGGCGTCTGTTCGCCGTCAGTGATAGATTGTGAGCATTGCCGAATCTCCTACCCAGTGCTATCAGATGCACAGTGCCCCTCCCCCGATCAAGGGTTTGGGTCAAATCTCCTGATCCTTTCCCCCGGTCCCCAGACCTGGGGCCATTCCTTTTTGTGGTTCCTTTTTGCCCCATGTAATGCGCCCCGGTGCCCGGTCATCACTCTAAGACCTTACCTTCTATCTGGGGGTAGAATGGCCTGGAGCAAACATGGCGGCACGGAGTGGCGGGGAGCCAGGGGGGACGGGTTATCCGGTCGCTGTTTTAAGTTAGGGAAGCGGCGACGGTTTTCCCTTTTTCGGCCCCCGGGGGTTGGATGGGGCGGCGGTGATTCCTGTATCTTGGATGTGGGACGGGCGGACGGTTGGGTTCAGCGTCGCCTCTATTTTATTGTTTTGTGTTGGACTTTAGGTAACCCGCCGGCGCCGCGCGCGCCTGTTGGGTCAGGAATTCCCCAAAATTTTGAAAACAAAAAATGAAAAAATTTTGATTGAGGCGGGCCCCGTGGCGCCCCCAGATTGTAGGTTTTCATGGTGCCGTGGTGGGGACCGGTGGTACAGGACGTCCAGGCCTGGGAGGGGGGTTACTTTTTCTTTTTTTGGTTGCCCCCAGACCTTGGTCCTGCAATCAGTAGGGGACACTCGGGTGGCTATTGCCCCTCTCTCTCTATGTCGTGCTGGTCTCACATTCAGTAGAGAGCATTCACGGGGTTATTGCCCCTCTCTATTTGCCCCCAGTCCTGCAGTCAGTGTGGACCTCGGGCGTTTTTGCCCCTCCTAGGGCCCCCAAAACCTGCACTGTGGGGCAGTTATAGCCCCTCTATTAGGGATACCCCCCAAGGCCTCACATTTAGCAGGGGGCACTCGGGTAGTTATTGCCCCTCTCCCTTTGCCCCCGGTCCTGCATTCAGTTTGGGGCACTCGTGCAGTTATTGCCCCTCTCTATGTGCCCCCGGTCCTGCATTCATTTGGGGGCACTGGGGGTTTTTTGCCCCTCTCTCTCAGTCCCGGGGCTTCCATTGGGCAATTTGGGGTTTTTGGGCCCCTCTCTATTTGCCCCCAGTCCTGCAGTCAGTGTGGGGCACTTGGGCAGTTATTGCCCCTCTCTATGGGCCCTCAATCCTGCATTCGATGTGGGGCAGTTATAGCCCCTCTTTTAAGGATAACCCCAAGGCCTCACATTTAGCAGGGGGCACTCGGGTAGTTATTGCCCCTCCCCCCCCCCCCCCCCCCCCCACCGGGGCACCACCCCGGCCCCCCCAGGCCTCACATTTAGCAGGGGGCACTGGGTAGTTATACCCCCTCTTTTAAGGTTTAACCCCCCCCCCAGGCCCACATTAGCAGGGGGCACTCGGGCAGTTATAGCCCCTCTTTTAAGGTTACCCCCCCCCCAAGGCCACACATTTAGCAGGGGGCACTCGGGTAGCTATAGCCCCTCTTTTAAGGTTACCCCCCCCCCCCCCAGGCCCCCTTTCACACTTTTAGCAAGGGGGGCACACTCGGTGGCAGTTATAGCCCTCTTTTAAGGTTACTCCCCCCCCCCCCCCCCCCCCCCACCAGGCATCGTTAGCCGTACATGATGCTCGTCGTCGGTCAAGTGGCTGCGTCCTGTCTGGCCGCGGCTGATTGAAGGAGACGGCTGAGGAGCGGATTTGTTTTAAGTCGTCCATTGATTTTCTTCATCTTTGGGATCGGAGGCGAGTATTAACCCTCTTACTCAGATCATGAATTGGGCGGCCGCGCAGGAGAAAGGCCTCTTACCATGGATTAGTAAATGATAGATGTCGACCGTTCTCCTGAGACGCCGCCAGCGCCGAGCCCTCTCCATACAGCGCTGCCTCTGCTGGGGGGCCCTATGGATCTGCCACCTCCCAGCAAGGGTTAATTTCCGGTACTTTCAGAGCAGGAGTCAAGCACCGCCGGCAGTGAAGGGGTTAATCTCTGGTGTATTCAGAGCGGGACTCCCTGCACCGCCGGCAGGGAAAGGGTTAATCTCTGGTGTATTCAGAGCGGGACTCCCTGCACCGCCGGCAGGGAAAGGGTTAATCTCTGGTGTATTCAGAGTGGGACTCCCTGCACCGCCGGCAGGGAAAGGGTTAATCTCTGGTGTATTCAGAGCGGGACTCCCTGCACTGCCGGCAGGGAAAGGGTTAATCTCTGGTGTATTTAGCGCAGGACTCCCTGCACCGCCGGCAGGGAAGGGGTTAATCTCTTGTGTATTCAGAGCGGGACTCCCTGCACCGCTGGCAGGGAAAGGGTTAATCTCTGGTGTATTCAGAGCGGGACTCCCTGCATCGCCGGCAGGGAAAGGGTTAATCTCTGGTGTATTCAGAGCGGGAGTCCCTGCACCGCCGGCAGGGAAAGGGTTAATCTCTGGTGTATTCAGAGCGGGACTCCCTGCACGCCGGCAGGGAAAGGGGTTAATCTATGGTGTATTCAGAGCGGGACTCCCTGCACCGCCGGCAGGGAAAGGGTTAATCTATGGTGTATTCAGAGCGGGACTCCCTGCACCGCCGGCAGGGAAAGGGTTAATATTGGTGTATTCAGAGCGGGACTCCCTGCACCGCCGGCAGGGAAAGGGTTAATATTTTGTGTATTCAGAGTGGGACTCCCTGCACCGCCGGCAGGGAAAGGGTTAATCTCTGGTGTATTCAGAGTGGGACTCCCTGCACCGCTGGCAGGGAAAGGGTTAATCTTTGGTGTATTCGGAGCGGGACTCCCTGCACCGCCAGTAGCTGAGCCTCCCTGAGTGCTGTATACAGTCAGTAGTGTATAGAAGAGATACATGGAGAGTATAGTTAAGGCCCGGTGTGCCAAGTGTGTATATACAGAGAAGGGGATGTATATGCCTCCCCCTTCTATGTATGTGTGTGTGTGTGTGTATATGTATGTATATATATATATATGTGTGTGTGTGGAGTACTGTTTATGTATAGAGAAGTGTACACTATATATAGAGAAAGATATGTACATTATTCTACACAGAACAACATATGTGTATATACAGAGAGAACCACCTCCATGTGCAGTACTATATAGAGAGAAGTATGCACAAGTCAGAGGGAGATATGTATGATATATATAGAGAGAGAGAGGTATATTACAAATATACACACAGAGCATCAGATTCATGTATAGTACTATATACATTCCAAATATGTTTATATAGAGAGCAGTGCACACAGCCCTGGTGTATAATTATCAGATTATGTTATATCCGAGAGACGTGTCGTTCTCTCCCGAACATAAAGAGGTGCTCAGCGTTCTATATACAGAGGGCGACGTATACCTGTATCGTTCTGCTGTGCGCAGAGACAGTATATACACACACAGCTGTATACATGTGCAGTTATAGAGAGGGATGTGTACAGCACACATATACATACAGGGAGCTGTATACATCTGCAGTTATACTCAGGATATAAATGGGTGTCCAGAGTGTGTGTGTATCTAATATATAAGACATGTGTATCTAATATATAAGACATGTGTCTTCTTTCAACCTACTAACTATGTAACTATGTAATATACTGTGTGTGGGGCTCTACTCTGGTTGTATGTGCTGTATACACACACGTTCTATACATTTACAGTGTGTGTATGTATATATATGTGTGTGTGTATGTATATGTGTGTGTATGTATGTGTATATGTATATATATATATATATATATATATATTATATATATATATATATATATATAGACGGATATACTGCTCTATCTACTGGATCTCACTCTCCCTCTCTCATATTATATCTATCTATCTATCTATCTATCTATCTATCTATCTCTATCTGGTGGTAAACCTGATTTTATACGCTGTCTCCATACACATTTTAATACATTTACAGTGTATATATATTTGTGGAGTTATACTCTATATACATACACTTTCTATACACTTACAGTATGTGTAGATGGAGAGATGTGTATAGTTATACGAAGAACATAGAGGTGTCCAGTACATAGACTTCTCTATATCTGTGGGATTACTCTGTTCTATGTGCTGTATCCATACATGTTCTATACAGTGTGTATATACATCTAGAGTTACATTCTGTTATATACTATATCCATACACGTTCTATACATTTACAGTGTATATATGTGAAGTTACTCTCTTCTATGTGCTGTCCTTACACGTACTATACATTTACAGTGTGTGTATGTATATATATAAAATCTGGGGTTACACTTTTATTCATATATATATATATACATTTTCAGTATATATGTGGGTTAACACTTTGTTATCTGGGACCTGTATCACATTTACAATTCTTTACATTTATGCATGTGTCTGGTTATATTACATTTATAATATAATTTTAGTTTTTATATATATCTATATCTATCTGGGGTTATACTGTATTATTCACTATATCAATACATTTACAGTATATGTGAGTTTGCACTCTGTTCTATGTGCTGTGTCCATGTCATATACAGTTTATATATCTGGGGTTACATTCTATTCTATACGCTGTATCCATACATGTTCTATACATTACAGTGTGTATATATATATATTCACTCTATTTCTTTTGGGAATCCTCTTGAAGCTGCCGCTTTGTTCCGGGAATGTTTCCTTTTCTCCTGCTATTAGATACAATGTTGCGGAATCTTCGCGTCCGGGAAATTTCCGGGTAATTGGGGGAGACGCGGAGCAGAAGTTTCTCTCCTGTGGTGGGTGAATCCATCCCTCGCCTCTGATCTCAGAGGCCGGGGGGGGGATCGCTGCCCCCCTGTAGTGTTCAGACCAGGATGAGGATTATTCACCCCCCTCCCCGACTGCGTCACGAAGCAGAGACCCCCGAAATACAGGAGGCGAGAGGCTCCAGCCCTGACTTCACGAATAACCTCAGCTGTCGCCGCTAAGGGCGTCTCCTCCTCGCCGCTCGCGGTTAATTTATGCGCGGTTTGTTTGCCGGTAACCTTGGAGTTTAGAATCCGTTTTAAATTTTCCACATGAGAGAATTGATGGGCGAAGAAATTCAGTGTTTAGACGAGAGCGGATCTGTGACAGAAATAGTGGATCCGAAAGTAACAATTTACTGCGGAGGGGGGAGGAGGCGACGCGTTTATAATCGCCCTGGAAATCGCAGGCCCGGACGGGGGCAGGAGAGCGCCCCAGCGTGAGGCCGGAGAGGCCGGAGCGGATGTGGCGTCACACCGGCCCACCGCCATCAAATAACCCACGTCACGTGGGGCCTTCATCCAGATTATTTTTATAGAAATTTTTTATTTTTATTTTATTAATCTAAATTATTTTTTTTTATTTTTTAATTTTCACTTTTTGACAACAGTGGAGAAAACTGCAAAAAAAAAAAACACAAGGGAAAATTTTTTTGTGTAATTCTGCAGCAGAGCTCCTCTAATAATAATCTTTATTTATATAGCGCCAACATACTCTGCTGCACGATGTAGAGGGTAAAGGTAGAGCAAAAAAAATAGCAAACGTTAAAAAGTAAAAAGCTGCTAACGGATCAAACCGGAGGAGTCGCAAGAGCTGACGATCTATGTGGGTGTAAGGGCGAGAAGTGCCGACTGGGAGATGTTGGGATATTTCCAGTACAGGGGTGGGAGGGGGTTGCTGACCCTAATATCGCCCGCACTCTATCTAGGATCCCGGCCTACAACAACGCAGGATGATGGGAGTTTGTGACCCTGCACTACAACCCTCATCAGATAAAGCACAGATTTGACTAAGATTAATCTCATCTGAATTTTCTGACACCGTGGATAAAATCATGAATGTCGGGTCTGCAGCGACTGCGGATACCTGCGGCTTCACTTTGTTTTAATTAAAGACACAACCTTTGAATTTTTTCATGAATTTTTTTTTTTAAATAAATGCTCATTTTTCACAAGTTTTTTTTCCAACTATAATAAAAAGTGAAAAAATGTGAAAAAAAAATCTGAGCTAAAATCACTATCTGTGCGGTGTGAGGGCGATGGGCGACGCAGGTCCTGACTCTTGACAATTATTTCTTTCTTTATATGTTGAGGCCGACACATTGTAACAGTTTCTGCTGCGCCTTCCATACAGTTCTATCCGGTGTCATTAGGGTTGGGCGCTGCGCGGCCGCATTGTTCTCTATGGTAAAGATGGCGGCGGAAGCCCGTGCGCTCATGGACCAATCAGAACTAGATCAGTCTGACTTGTGGAGATGCTGAATTGATTGATTTGTGTCAGATCTTGGTCTTACAATCCTGGTTCTGATGACAAGAGCTGGAGAGCAAATGTATTGTCAATAGTGAAACAACTTTTTAAGCAAATAAAAATGTTCTGTATAAATGTCCGTCCGTCTGGATACTGAGGAGCCGCCACCTGGGCGAGAGCTGACAGGGAGCTTTCACACGGTGCGGTTTTTGACACGTTTTTGATGTTTTTTAAGCGTTTTTTGTGCAGTAATGCACAGCGTTAATTGCTGTGCTTTTCTGCAAAAAACGCATAAAAATGCATTAAAAAACGCACCGTGTGAAAGCTCCCTTAAAAGAAAAAAACAGACAAAAAAACTTTTTTTTTTCTTTTTACGTTGGAAAATTAGTAAAATTGATTAAAAGCTTTTGCTCAAAAAAACAAACAAAAAGAAAACAAAGCTTATACGTTGTATCCGACCCGAATCTCGCCCATTCCAAAATAGTCAATTACAAAACCAAAACCAAAAAAAAAAAAAAAAAAAAACAATTTTTTTCAGTCACATTTTCTAATGCAACAAAAACCACAATGTAAAACGCAACAAGATTTCTTTTTCTAACTGGTTTTAAAAAATAAGTGATCAGGTTTTTTGTTTTTTTTTTTTTTTCTTCTATTGCGGTTTAAATTTTGGGGGGAAAATTAGAAAAAAAAAACACTGGTTCTCTTTCTTGCATTTTTTTTTTTTTTTACTGCAATGTGAGAACCAGCGTTTAAAAAGTAGAAGGGGGAAGATGGTTTAGTACCCTGTTTCATCGAAAATAAGACCTAGTGCATTTTTAGTTATGCAATTCAGAGTTTGGCTGCTTCTGCTGATGATTGTGATGAAATCACTACAGGATATTAATACAGGTTGATGTCTTGTTCAACAATAAATGTGAATTATTGTTCATAGAAAAAAAACATCCCCTAAAAATAAGTATTAGCTCGTCTTTAGGAGCAAAAATTAATATAAGACACTGTCTTATTTTCGGGGAAACAGGGTAATGAACTCTGATTTGGATACACAGGTGACATTGGGGTCGATTTAAAAGAAACTCCTATGTTGTTGTTGTTGTTGTTGTTGTTGTTTTTTTTCCTTTTTTTTTTCTTGCGTTTTTCAACTGCGCTGTGAGAAATCGGCCTTTAAAAAAATAAAATAAACTTTTTTTCCTCCCTCCACACGCGTCTGTTGTAGTTGAGAAACTAAGAAGAAATGTAACAAAAAAACCACAATATCAGAACCAACCTTAGGGGGCTTTCACATAGTGCATTTTTTTTTGCAGAAGCACAGCAATTAAGGCTGTGCATTTCTGCAAAAAAAAAAAAAGCACTGTGTGGAAGCCCCCTTATGCTGAGTTCTCATGTTGCATTTTTAGCTGCATCAAAAAATGCAAGCAATTAAGAAAAAAAGCATGTGATTATTTTATTTTTCTATCAACGCAGATGGTTTTGTAACTGAGTTGGATTCACAGGTAAAATTGGGGTCAATTTAAAAAAAAAAAATTTTTTTATTTTTTTAATTGCTTGCATTTTTGTTCATCTTTTCAGCTGCACCGTGAGAGCCCGGCCTTATTCAACAGAAAGTTGTTGTTTTTTTTTTTCATACGTTTCTGATGCAGCTCAGAAACCCCAGAATAACGCTGCCTAAAGAGGCCGCACACCTGCCCAGATCCTGTTGTGCAGGTGCAGGACTCGGTACAGTGTTCAAGGGATTTGGGAAAGGGTTTTCGGCCTCTGCTTGTTTCCATTCACTGACTGCAAGCAGAATTTGCAAAAACAGGTGTTTAAAACACAAGGTGAATGAGAGAATTTTAGGATTCGGTGCTTAATCCTTTTATGTGGCTTTGTTTCCGTTCCGCCGCGCCCGTGTAGAACGCGTTGTCATCGTTGTGGTTCCAGTTGTCGGGGGGCACCCGGGGGCTCAGCCTGCGGCCGGGGCAGCTATTGTCACCCTGGCTCCTAATCCTGATAATCTGCTTGTGTTAACGAGTCTTTCCCACCTCGCGTCCTCTGAGCGACGTAACGACCTGGTGTCTGTCATTTCAGTGCTGAGGAGCTGTGTCCTGATCTTACAGCTGCGTTCACATTACTGCAGACGTGAGGGGTGAGCACACAGCAAATCACTGCCATGGGGCTCACAGGGCGCCGCGTATCTAGGCATCGGTTAGAATTGAGGAAAACCATGTGGGGCCCTGAACGCATTCTGTCCAGATCCGGCAGAATCTGCAGACCGCTGGGATACCTGTGCGGGCGCCCGCGCCGTCTCCCATAAATCTGCGGTCTGTGTTCCGGATCATTTTGTTCTGTGAGATTCCGATGATCCCCGCACATTGTCCTCGGTTCTGCTGCACTTCATGACTTCGCTGTATTTGCTGTCAGGTAACGCGTTGCGACCGCCCTGCAGCGTATCGAGGGGATCACAATCGGCGTCTTGCGTTTTATCGCACCGGTGAGTCCTGGACTCCGACCAATGTTCTCTGATCAGCAAGATCAGGTTTAGGGGAAGGTCACAGGATCCGCCGCAGGGATGGTTGGGGTCGAGTTCTGAGCCTCCGTATCCGGCCGCGTTCACCCATCGGGACAAATCCGGATTGTATGCACAAGAGGGCGCGCGGCGGATGTGGCGGCCGATCCACAGCAGGATTGACCTCCAGTCTCCTTCAGTTGGGATAATCCGCCGCTCTTCCCTGCAGACGCTGGATCTTCATTTCTGTGATTCAGGCAACATTTGGGAAATCCACATAGTGTGAACGGGGAGCAAGACGACTATGGCGGCAGAATCGGGAGAACCTGCCCGGAAGCATCAAATCCGGAAGGTGTGAACTGGTCCTCAGTGATGGTGAACATTATAGGCAGCCTGATGGCAGAACTATGGGGGGAGGCTCGATGGTGTGAACAGGACCCGCACGATGCTGGGAGTATAGGTGATACATATAGGGCGACATGTATGAATGGGGCTGCGCCATTAGGGGAGTGCTGACGTCACTGCTCCTGCAGAGTCAGCAATCAGCACACACTGCCATTCTTGTACCACCATGTAACTCATAGTTTGGTGTGTATGAACGGACTGCGCCTTTTTTTTGCCATCATACTGTCGTCACCCTGTTCTATAGATGTCTGAACCGTCGTACTCCAAAACTGGGTGCAATCGGCTCCAGACACGACACTTTTGAATGCACTTGAGATTTGGAGGAGTCGTACAATGCACAAAAGTTTGGCGCAAAATTTTCGTACTAATCCATCCCAATTTGAGCGGCTGAGACTTTTGCTGTAGAACCAGACACATGTATAAAGTGCTGGGAGACTCCTTCATACAGATGATCAAATACAGAGATAGCACTGAGTCAGCGCCAGGTTCATACATGTCGCCCATGATTTCTTATAAATAGTGATTTCTTATAAGCCGTTATTTTTCTTGATGACCGATATATTGAGCGAGGCTCCAAACTATCGATGGGGTGAACAGGGCGATGCCGGGAGAATTCGGGATCCATAGGAAGTTTTAGAGATGCATATAGAGCACATATGGCTGTAATTTCACGTGTTGGGCTCAGGCAGCAGATTTGTCTTTTGCCGCGCGCTCCTTACACAAGGTTCCTGTCGCCCCGCGTCTGACTGTAGACTTAGGCCGGGGGCTGCTGTGTGGAGCACAATATGGGTGGATGCATGTGATGAGCTTACAAAACCTGCTTTATTGTCTTGAGTGTGTGATGTACAGATATCTGCATATTCCAGTATCAGGAAGGAGGAGATACAAGAGGTGGGGATGAGTAAGAGTCCTGACCATAGAAGCTTACAATCTACAGGATCTCACAAAAGTCAGGACATCTCTCTCATTATTGTGATTCTTGTCTTCTATCTTCTCCTGGGACAACACTGAGGATCCGACCCTGATACAATGTAAAGTAGTCACAGCATCAATGTCTATGGGGACAAAAGTGAGGACACCCCTAAGAGACCGCAAAAGTGAGGACACCCCTAAGTGCCCGGCTTGTATCATAGGGAAGAACTCGCAGCATCAATGTCTATGGGGACAAAAGTAAGGACACCCCTAAGGGACCGCAAAGTGAGGGACACCCTAAGTGATGCAATGTAAGTAGTCAGTGCTTGGCTTGTATCACAGGGAAGAACTCACAGCATCAATGTCTATGGGGACAAAAGTGAGGACACCCCTAAGGGACCGCAAAAGTGAGGACACCCCTAAGGGACCGCAAAAGTGAGGACACCCCTAAGGGACCGCAAAAGTGAGGACACCCCTAAGTGATACAATGTAAAGTAATCAGTGCACAGCTTGTATCACAGGGGGAAGAACTCACAGCATCAATATCTATGCGGACAAAAGTGAGGACACCCCTAAGAGTCCTCAAAAGTGAGGACACCCCTAAGTGATACAATGTAAAGTAGTCAGTGCTCGGCTTGTATCACAGGGAAGACCTCACACCCATCAATGTCTGTTGGGACAAAAGTGAGGACACCCCTAAGAGACCGCAAAAGTAAGGACACCCCTAAGTGATACAATGTAAAGTAGTCAGTGCACAGCTTGTATCACAGGGGAAATTTGGTTTCCTCAAAATAACTCCACACAGCCATCAGTGTCTAAACCGTTGGTAACAAAAATGCTAAGTGAAAACAGACAAATTGGGCCCAATTTGCCATTTTCTCTCCACGGTGTTACATTAGTGTTACAAGGTTTCAGGTGTGATTGGGGAGCAAGTGTATTATTTTGTGTTATTGCTCTTACAATCTTTCATACTGATCACTGAATGTTCAACATAGCAAAGAACTGTCTGAAGATGTGAAAAAATAATTTACTGCCATACAATAAGATGGCCGAGGCTATAAGAAGATGCAAACACTCTGCAGAGTGGGGGCCAAGACCAGACAGCGGATTAACAAGACAGGTTCCTCTCAGAACAGACCTCACCAGGGTCGACCAAAGAAGCTGAGGGCACGTGCTCAGGGTCATATCCAGAGAGGAGTGCTGCCAGCATTGCTGCAGAGATTAAAGGGATGGGGGTCAGCCTGTCGGTGCTCAGACCATACGCCACACACTGCATCAGTCTGCATGGCTGTCGTCCCACAAGGAAGCCTGAGGAAGGTGAGGAGATGAGTACAAGTCCCGACCATAAGAGCTTACACTCTATAAGGAGGCGATTTGAGGTGGGGGATGAGTGAACGCCCTGGGCAGATCTGTGAAGTTCTGGATGTTTGGTTATGGCGGTGATCTTTTGCCAGAGGATTGTCTTGATTGGTGACCTTATGGTGTCTCGTCAAGCTTTGGAGGAATCGTTGCTGAAAGGTGAGGGATCAGTCTGAGACTATGTCAATCCTTCAGCTTATGCAGCAGATTAAATGAGATGTTCCCTGGCCGGCGCCTCCCACTGATCAAACAGCGCGGCTCCGTGACCTCTGTAAATGGCGCCGGGGATCTAACTTTCCTCTGACGCTGTGGAGTTCACGTGTAAGGTCTACCTAACCCGATGCCAACAAAACCCTCATCGAATTCTGGTTCAATGTTGTTGGTGACTCCGAATGTTCAAAGCTTCTGTAACCGCGATAATTGACAGATGTTGGATGAGAGCGCGGATGTGGGAATGGCGCCCGGGTACTTGCAGGAGTCGCCATTTGGTAATTCTCCTTATTTACCTATGCCTCCACGATTAAAGCCAATCGATGAGGTGAGAGTGCCCCTTTAAGCCAAGATCTCCTCTTCCATGCTCGAGAGAGGAGGAGCATGGTGGCTCTGATACCTTTAGAGAGTCAGTCTGGTCAGTCTTAACTTTTTTTTAAACTTTTCCAATAGACTATTTTGTGAGTCAACCCTCCTTAAGAGACCTGTTCCAAACTTGTCCCAGAAGTGTTATGGTCGGGTCATGCTCCTCACTCCTGTATTGAGGTGGAGACAGGAAAGGGAATAATGCAGAATAGTAAAAGTGCAGACATGTCATTAGTTTAATGAAGTTGGTCAGGATTACACAACCCGGGGCGCTGCTAGTCTCCTGACCCCGGTGGCCTTGGTGTGGTGCCCATCGCGGTACCATGATGAAATAATTGCATGTCTGATATTCGCACTGAGCTGCTACAGGCACTTATCATCAATTAAACCATTTCACAACCGAAGCTCATAAAGCGACGGAGAGGCTCATAAAGTGTGCGGGGCCGGATTAGGCCGCGGTGCCGCTCGACCCAGAACCCGCTCCCTGCCGCTTCTGGAGACCGTGCGTCTCCAGGATTTACAAGATCCGGGATCACAGGAGGAAGATTTATTAGTGTTCATCACCTTATTACTGGACTATTATATCCTACGTCAGTGAAACAGACACCGATCATCCTCCGGCCTTTCTGCACCTGCCCAAACGTATGAAGACGGGTGTGAGCTTCATCAATGAGGACTCGTGGGATCGGTCATTGTGGATGGTTTGGGCCACTTTCCGGTGCAATGTGACTTGCTGGATGTCGTATGTAATCTGGTTATATCAGCCCAGGACGGGAGTGCGGCCGCTGGGTGCTGCTCATGTGTATCCCAGCCGTCCATGAGGCCATCTGGACCATTGAGCGTGACTGCTCCTCTTGATGGTGCACATCAAGGCAGAAAGCGGATTGTCTCCATGTTTTATGTAGGGGGCTGGTGGGCTAAGGACCTACCTCCAGGGGAAGGCTGGTCTTGCATGGTCTCCGTTGTATCAAGAGCAATGGAGGTAGACAATGCAGCCATGACTTTGCCACTTCTACCTGCCAAGTGGCTGAGGAAGAGGGTATACGTGTGTTATCTAGTGGGCTTGTCGGTTTATGGAAGTACTTTGGGGAGCGGGGAGGGTTGTCCTTGCTTGGTTTCCATTTCATGAAGACCAGTAGTAGAAGATAATACAACCTTGGCCTCCCACCTCTCCCGGAGCTTCATAACTTGGAAATGTCTGAGGAAGAGGGTGCACGTGTTTTATCTAGTGGGCTTGGTGGTTTATGGATGTACCTGGGGGGGTGACCTTGCTTGGTGTCCAGTGCAGTAAGACCAGTAGAAGAAGATAATACAACCTTGGCCTTGCCGCCTCACAATTTGGAAATAGCTGACAAAGGGGTACATGTGGTTTTATCTAGTGGGCTAGGGGTTAAGGACTTACCTGGGGTAGGGGTGACCTTGATGGGTCTCCATTGCATGAAGAGCGTTTACGGAGGAGAATATAGCCATGGCCTGGACACGTCGTCCTGAGCCTAACAATTCATAAATGGCGTTTCTGTCTTGGGTCAGAGGGGTACGGATTTACCTGGGGGGAGGGTTGGTCTTGCTTGGTCTCCATTGCATGTAGAGCAATGGAGGTAGATAATGCAACCATGTCTTTGCCACTTAACCTTGGCAAGTCGTTGAGGAAGAAGGTGCACATGTTTTGTCTGGTGGGTTACGGATTTACCTGAGGGGAAGGATTGAACGTGGTTTCCATTGCATGAAGAGCAATGGAGGTAGATAATGCAACCTTGGCCTCCCACCTCTCCTAGAGTCTCACAAGTTGGGAATGGCTAAGAAAGGGATACATGTGGTTTTATCTAGTGGGCCGGGGGTTAAGGACTTAGCTGGGGGGAGGGTTGAAATTGCTGGGTCTCCATTGCATGAAGAGCGGTGAAGGAGGATAATATAGCCATGGCCTTGACGCTTCTTCCTGAGCCTCACAACTCAGAAATGCCTTTTATTTAGTGGGCCATAGGGTTAGGGACCTACCTGGGGGGAGGGTTGACCTTGCTTGGTCTCCAGTGCATGAAGAAATGTGGAGGAAGATCATGCAGCTGTGGCTTTTATCTAGCGGGCCGGAGGGTTAGGGACTTACCTGTTGTAGGGAGTGGGGGTTGACATTGCTTGGCCCCATTGCATGTAGAGCAGTGGAGGAAGATGATGCAGCCATGACTTTTCTGTTCCTGCCTGAACCTTACAACAATGAAATGGCCGCGGAATAGGGGACACGGGCTTTTTTGGGGGGTCCCCCCCCCCCCATTTTTTGCATTTTGCGTTGAGTCCAAATCCGCTGCATTTAACCGTACGGCCGATATCGTCAGAATAGCAACGACCCGTTCACCTCCTTGTGCTGCGTCTCAGATATTAGCCCAGAGGGGTAAAAAGTGTGGGGTCGGCAGTGAAGGGGTTAAGCACTCGACAGGAAACGTGAAATGTCACTTAATTACCTTCGCTCTCTTACAATGGTAATTTGTCTGCAGCTAAATTTAATAGTTTGCTGGAAAAAAAAAAATCTGTTTCTATTTTTCTAAATAGAAGTGGTTTTAATGAAAAAGAATGGCGTATTCTGTTTTTTCCTGAGCGCTCATTACCTACTGGCAAATATTTTTACTGTGCTCCAGAGACAGAGAAAATTACAAGGAGGATTTTGGCTGAGAATCCCCCTCCCCCTGAAGGCCTATTTAACGGGAAAGTGTATTTTGTCAAAATTTGGCTGCAGAAAAGGGGGGAAAAAAACAAAACAATGAAGCAGTCTGTAGAACGAAGCCCGCGCTGAACGATCATTCGGGATGGGGAGCCCCCCCCCCCCCAGGATGTTACATGTGAGGAGGGGAACACCGGGGAATTGATACATTGTAATGTTGTGAAAGAAAATAGAACACAATGTATCAAAATAGTATTGGTAATATTTGTGGCAAAATTCAGCCTCTATCGTGCGTCCGTGTGTATCCAGCAGATCGGCGGCGACGGGATTATCCAGCATCCGGCAGGGACAGGGGGGAGCTAAGGCAGGTTTTTGGGGTTAAAAATATCTATAAAAAACAATTATTTTTTTTTTTTTTTCCCTCCTGTTTTTTTTCAAACGATGTGCTTGCATTTTTTTTTTCTGGAAGTTCATGTGACTTAATGTTTCCCCCTTGAATCAGGTTTATATATGTTACACAATACCAGAAAAAATCCAACAACACATTTGCTTTTTTTTTTTTTTTCTTTTTTTAAAGTAACGACTTGGGAGAGAAAACAATCAAACGCATTGTATATAGATAGTTTAATACTTCACTGCGTACTGTCAGCTTATATCTGGCCACTGTGTATAATATATATCTATACATACACACTATACATGCACACTAATAAATATATATATATATATATATATATATATATATATATATATATATATATATATGACACGCCTATATAGAGAGATACAAGCCACACATACTATATATACAAACTAATACACACAGTATATGTATATACAAACTGTATATTATACTGTATGTTTACGCATATATGGTGTGTGTATGTGTAAAATATATAAAATGTGTGCTTGTATTTGTGTGTATATATAGTGTATACACACAACACACAACAACACACACACACACACACATAGTGTGTGTGTATATTTATAGATATATTAATACACAAACAATCACTACTACACCCCACACACACACACACATTAAAATATATGTGTTGTGTGTATATTTATGATATATCATAATGATACATAAACATATAACACACACACATCATTTTTATATATATTTATGTCAAATACAAAATCTGATTAGCAACATCCGTTTGAAGGTTAAAGTTAGGGTGCACTGTTGTGGCAGCAAAAGTTACGCAAACACAGCGTTTTGGAACAGCGTTTCTGCTATATGAAAAATTATATATATATATATACACACGCGCGCGCGCGCAATATAAGTATCACTCTAGAAACACTCAAAAGCAGTGGATTTTTGGAACAGCCATTCTGCTCATTTGAAATATATGAAAAAACGTGAGATTCTTAGTGTCTAGGTGTCTGTTCAGACCTCCAAACCTAGAGAGGCAGCATGTAGCGTAGGTTCCCACCTGAAGTGGGGTCACCTTGCCGCGGTAGGTGGGCATTTACAGTTTTGATCAAAAATGTAGACCAAGAACCTCAAATTTTTTCATATTATATTAGCAGAAACGCTGTTCCAAAACGCTGTGTTTGCGTAACCTTTGCTGCCACAACAGTGTGCACCTAAACGTTTAACCTTCAAAACGGATGTGCTAATCAGATTTTGTATTTTGACTATAATATATAATTATATTAATTATTATATATATATATTTATTATATATTTTATATATGTGTGTATGTATGGTGTGTATGTGTATCTATATATGTATATATACATTTCATATATAGACACAAATACATACACACACACACTTCTATGTATGCATTTTCACACACATTGGGGGTATAATATAGTTATCGCCTCCCCCTGTAGGAGGGGTTCCGATTTATTTGGTGGTGGTGGGGGGTGTTGCAGTCAGAGTTCCTGGATTGTGCAGGACCACAGTTACATGCTGGTTACATTGTGCTCCATGGCGTATGTCGGCGCTATATGACGAGCGGCTGAGGTCTCTGCCCATACATTGTTGGCTGTGCAGGTTTCGGTGCCTCCATTATCTCTGTATTGTTATCACGGCTACATTGTTGCAGTTTGATCTCCATATGTGTCATATAATAATCCGGGCCCCCTCCCCCGCTGCGGGAGGATTTACAAGATGTTGAATTCCTGTGCACAGTCCGTGTCCGTATATCACATGGGGAGCGCAGAGGCGCACAACTCTGGCAAAATATTCAGCGTTGCTGCCATATAATAAGTTTGTAGAGCTGACAATAATTGCAGGAGGATTAGGGCGGGTTGCCAGGAATCTCTGGTGGTTGTGCGCGGCCTATCTGCATGTGGCGAGCGCGGCGTCCCTGTGCACGGTCTGTTCGCAGCCGCCTGATCTGGATCGGGGTCATCGATAGCATCTTCTGAAACTTTAAAGAACTAGAGGTAACTTGTGTAACTTCTTGGGTGAGGTAGGACAAGCCAACTGTCTGTCTGGGACCGCACCCTGCGTCTGGCACGCGTCCTAGATATTAATACTGTGTACCTTGTGCACAATGCAGGTGGTAGACTCCAGTAACCGTGCGTCGCCCGCCTGCCTCAGATCTGGAGACTCGGCTCTTTCTAAATTACAGGGAACCTACAAGCTCTGGTCCCTGCTTTCTAAACTAGGGGGCGACCCCGTTACGCCTGTCCCCTTCTCGTTCTTCCTGGGAGTCCTGTTTCACCTGGACATGGAGGCCTGAATCCAGATAGATCTAGGTGTTGTGACTACTTGGCCGCCCCAGGAGCCAAATAATGGAAGATCCCATGGACTTCACTAAAAATAACCAAAAAAGTTGTTGGGGACCCGTTGGGGAAACGGGGTTTTGTCGGGGTTTTTGGCTCCAGTTTGGGTCGGTTGTGGGATTTTCAGTCCCCAGTAAAGTTCGGTTTGTAGAGGCTTCACCCGTCTGTTAAGGGGATGGACTCTCGGATTCCCATTATGTTTCTAAGCAGTCCATAGGACCACGAAAAGAAAGATGGTGCCAAGCCTAGAACTGGCTAGTGCGGCCCCCTTATGTACTGCTGGAGCGCGCCGTGCGGCCCCTTATGTATGCTGGAGGCGGTGCGGCCCCCCTTTTGTACGCTGGACGCGGCCGTCCGGCCCCCTTTTGTACTATCGAGCGTGCCGTGCGGGCCCTTAATATGCTCGACGGCGTGCAGGGCCCTTATTATGCTCGAGGCGCCGTGCGGCCCCCTTATGTTGCTGGAGCGCGCCCTGGGCCCCTTTTTTACTGCTGGAGCGCGCCTTGCGGGACCCTTAAAGTATGCTGGAGGCGCCGTGGGCCCCCTTATGTCTGCGGAGCGCGCCGTGCGGCCCCCTTATTACTGGTGGACGCGCCGTGCGGCCCCCCCTTTGTACTGTGGAGCGCGCCGTGCGGCCCCTTATGTACTGCTGGGGCGGTGCGGCCCCCCTTTTGTACTGCTGGGGGCGCGCCGTGCGGCCCCCTTATGTACTCTGGAGGCGCCTGCGGCCCCGTTTTGTACGCTGGAGGCGCCCTGCGGCCCGTTATGTACTTGAACCCAAAAGTTGGGGCCCCAGTAGAGAATCTGGAGCGCCGTGCGGCCTCCTTTGGCTCCAGTATGGGTCCGGTTGTGGACCCCCATATAGTCTTTGAGCGGCTTACCCGTCTTTTTAGGGGAGGACCTGCGGATTCCCTTATGTTTCTGGAGCAGCCATAGGCCCCGAAACTGGAGCGTGGTGCGGCCCCTTTTGTACTGGGTAGGGTGCGGCCCGTTATGTACTGCTGAGGGGTGGGGTAGCGAGTGTGGGCCCTTATGTACTACTCGAGCGCGCCGTGCGGCCCCCTTATGTACTGCTGGAGCGCGCCGTGCGGCCCCCTTATGTACTGCTGGAGCGCGCCGTGCGGCCCCCTTATGTACTGCTGGAGCGCGCCGTGCGGCCCCCTTATGTACTGCTCGAGCGTGCCGTGCGGCTCCCTTATGTACTGGCCTGGGCCCATTGCAGCGCGCGTGCGGCCCCTTATGTACTGCTCGGAGGCGCGCCCCTTTGTGCGGGCGCCCTTTTTATGTACTACACGAGCGCGGTATTTTGGATGCTCCTTTACTCCCCAGTCCTTGGCTCAGTTGTGGGGTGCGTTGCATATGTCCTGTGGCTCTTTCTGGGGTCTCTGGTGCTTGAGTTTAGCTGCAGAGTCCCGGACTCTTTGCCTCTGGGGGAAGCCTTCTGTCAGTGTCATGTAATGGCTCCTGTTATGACGGGCGTGCCGCGGGACGATCATGAACGCGGTGTGAAGATCGCCGCCTCCTTTCATCATTTTCTCATCTGGTTTAATGAGTTTTTTATTTACCATAAGCAATTCCCAAATCCTCACTTAAACCGCTCATTGATGTTCCTGGGTCGGGTGTGGCCGCACATTGCGGAGTTGCTGGGACTTGTGTTGGGAAATCTCCCGATCAGGTTCTGTTCCTGTAGCCCACAGGTATCAAACTGCCGGCCCTCCAGCTGCTGGGAAACTACAACTCCCATCATGCATTTGTATAATCTGTAACAGTGGGCATGATGGGAGTTGTAGTTTCCCAACAGCTGGAGAGCCGGCAGTTTGACACCTCTGCTGTAGCCGTACGATGACCAGGATCGGGCATCCTCGCCAAAATACACTATAAAACCTACACCCCTCGACCGTCTGTGGCCATGGTCAGTCCTCGCTCATTACCTGTGCAGTCAGGCAGTCCCTGCTCAGTTGTCTGTGTTTAGTCCCTGCTCGGTCACTTTGGGCACTGGATACGGTCGTCTGTGTTTAGTCCCTGCACGGTCCACTTCTTCTTTTTCTCTTTTCTCCATTTTCAGCCCCTGTTCACCTTTCGTTCTGTGGACAGTCCCTACTTATAAACTCTATTTGTTGTATGTTGCTGCTGTGTATAGTCCTTGTACAGTCCCTATTCTGACTGTGTACATTGTGTGTTCTGTCTGTATATAGTCCATCTTCTGACTGTGTAGATTGTGTATTCTGTCTGTATATAGTCCTTGTATGGACCGGATTCTTACTGTGTACATTGTTTATTTTGTCTGTATATAGTCCTTGTATGGTCCCTATTTTGACTGCGTACATTGTGTATTCTGTCTGTATATAGTCCTTGTATGGTCCCTATTCTGACTGTGTACACTGTGTGTTCTGTCTATATATAGTCCCTATTCTGACTGTGTACATTGTGTTCTGTCTGTATATAGTCCATTTTTTGATGTGTATAAATTTTGTATTCTGTCTGTATATAGTCCCTATTCTTACTGTGTACATTGTGTATTCTTTCTGTATATAGTCCTTGTACAGTCCCTATTCTGACTGTGTACATTGTGTATTCTGTCTGTATATAAGTCCATTCTGTGAATTGTGTTTGTCTGTATAT
>JAODAL010058583.1:2500-22000 GCA_025379985.1 Phyllomedusa bahiana | reverse complement strand
TTCCCAAAAAAGGTTTAGGGAAAAAATTTTCTTACTAATTTAAAAGCACAATGTGTCACGAGAAAACAATCTCTAAACACAAAAAATAGGTAAAGTGTCAAAAAGTTATTCTCACATAAATTGACATGTCAGATTTCAAAAATAGGGCTGTGTCAGGAAGGTCAAAACAGGCTGGGTCCTTAAGGGGTTAAGGCTCTCTCTATACAGCACTAGATCTTGGTCGGTTTTACAGCAGATTCAGTATTTTGAACCCTCTGAAAATCCGACCATAACTAGCGCTATGAAGCCCTCAACAGAAAATCTGGGCTGTAGTCTACACAGCAAAGATTTTTTACTGAGGGTTTCCAAAAACAAAAGCCGTCCAGCAGAATATAGAACATGTATAGTCAACCGGACTGCTGTTGGATTACCGCAGCCCCAATGTACTGGGCCACCGGGAATCCGAATGAGTTTTCTTGCCGTGTAAAAAAACAGCGGTGGGGCACAGTCCAGCAATGCAAAATGCCTTCAGAATTTGGACTGTATTTTCATATTGTTGTGTGGACTTCTCCTAACACATTACTAGTTTTATTAAAATATACATGCTTTAGAAATTAAACACTAATCTGTGGTAGTTATGGACTTTGCCTTCTTACTTAGTTTGTACATTGTAGATAAATGGCACTCCAGCTGTAAAAAAAATAAATAAAAAAAATTCCAGGTCCTATCAGGACATTGGAGATCTTCCAATTATCTTTATAGAATTTCTTTGGATCTAACATTTCTAATTCTTCTATTACAAATTCTTCTAGGTTACACACAAGACATCTGTATGTTCTAAAAATTCATTTGTTTAAAATAAACATCAGACTTACACAAGGGTGACAAGAGCTCTGATCTTTTCTGTGCATATTCAGTTTCCAGAATGCTGTATCTTTCTTGGTCACTTGGCCGATCCACAGATTTTAATTGAGTGACGTAATCATCAAGAAAATAATTTAAGAGTGCCACCAGTTGTTCAATCAATTCACTACGTAGTCTGGAGTCAGCTTGAGGATAAACTTTCTTCAGAATTATGATATGCTGATGTATTATCACTGTACGGATGCTATTAGAAGCTGGGGATATAGGAAGGTGTATTGCACTATAAAAGCAATTCTGTGAAAGCTCAAATAATGTGCTATTCTTAAGGGCTCAAAAAAAAAAAAAAAAAACATGACTAAATTATGTCACATACCGGTCCAAGGTATAAATTCTGGTTCTCTTTCTGTGTGCTCACTTTTATAGAGAGAAGCTTTATTTTGTCTGTACTGACATGCAGCATGCAACATATCCTAGAAAGTAAAAAAAAAAACATTATAATAGATACATGGCTATAATTTTTTTTTGTAAATTTGAATTCTATAGGCAGATTTTTATATACACGGACAAAATTGTTAGCACCCTTTTGCTAATGAAAAACCACTGAAATACCTGGCAACTGACAAACGTAATAATGAATGTAAATTTGCTGAAAATCAACAAACTTTTTGGGAATTTTTTGGTTGAACCACATTCCTCATTAGCAAACTTCTCCAGCTTTCTCAGGTTTGTAGGATGCTCTCTCTAGACTGCGTGTTTCAGCTCCTTTTACAGATGTTTAATATGATTTAGATCAGAGCTCATGTAAGGCCACTTCAGAATATTTAAATGCTTTTCTCTTATTTCTTGGATGTTTTTATCTGTGTGTTTTGGGTTATTATCCTGTTGAAGCACATATGACCTATAATGGAGATCAAGCTTTATAACTCTGGAGAAGCACATTTCATTCCACAATGCCTTGATAGTCTTGAGATTTAATTGCATCTTCCACAAAATTGGTTTCCCTTTTTATGATCTGCTTTCAACAGTGGTTTCCTCATTGATCGCCTTCCATTAAGTCCACTGTGGCAAAGAGCAGTGGATGGTGCAATCTAACATTGATGTACCTTGAACTTGCAGTTCACCTCTAATCTCTTTAGTCATCATTCATATTATCCATCTCTTCAACTTGTCATCAATTTTTCTCTTGTGGCTATGTCCAGAAAGGTTGGCTACTCGCATACACCTTAACCCCTTACTGACATTCGGGGTACGTTCTGATGCTGGTAAGGGGCTTTATTGGGGGATTGCACCGTGATTCTGCTACATAGCTGGTGGGTGTCAGCTGCTAACTGCAACTAACAACCGACTGTTACAGAGCAGGATGGAGCCGACGCCATCCATCGCTGATTAACTCCTTAGACACCACACTGAACACGGCAGCGGCATCTAAATGAATGAGAAACAGTGCCGCGCAATGTTCCTCAATCTGGGACATCAGCGGTGAGATTGCCGTGTCCAGATCGCTTAACAATGCAGCTGAAAGCCTTATGAAGGCTTCCATCGCCGTCATGTTTTCTGTCCAGGCAGGCAGTAGTAAAAACCCCATCTCTGTACAACCCAATGCATGGTCTATACAATGCATTAGGCTGTATAAACGATCGCACCCCTTAGTGGTGAAGCACCCTAGTGGAACTCCAAAAAAAAAAAAATAAAAAAAAAAAAAAGAAAAAGGAAAAAACTTTTAAATTTAACTTCTTATAAATTATATATATATATATTTCAAAAAGTTCAAAAATCGTCCCCCTTTTGCCATTTTACAAATTAAAAAAAAAAGTTACAAAGAATTGGTATCGCTGTGTCTGAAAAATTCTTATCTATTAAAAAGTAACATCATTTATCCCATATGCTGAACACTGTAGAAGAAAAAAAAAATATAAATAAAATAGTGATTTTTTGGTCATTTCACATCCCCTAAAAATCGGGGGAAAGGGAAAGTCACATTTATTCAAAACTGGTACTAATAAAAAGTAAATTTCAAAAAATACACCCTCACTCAAGTCCATGGGTGTTTGTACAAAAGACTTATTGGTCACAGAAAATGGCTCTGCGACAAATTTTAAAAATATAAAACGTTCGGAACTTTTTTTTTTTACGGCACCAAATCACAATGACCCGTGTTTGGATCCAGATTGTAACAACCGTAGATTTCAGGAACAAATTTAAATTTTAAAGCTGAAAGCCGTAAAAGCAAAACTCCTGTAAACATGGCGCAAATACGTTATTTTCCACATTTTGCTGTTTACCTGTATTGTACGTTGAATGACACCATTAGGGAAAATACATCTTGCCTGCAAAATAAAGCCTCATAGTTATGGAAGTTAAAAAAAAAAAAAAAGTTATGGCTGTGGGAGGTAAAAACAAGTGTGACAAAAAAAAAAAAAAAAAAAAGGCTCCGTCTGGAAGGGATTGAGGACCAAGCTTTTTTTTTTTTTTTTTTTGGGGGGGGGGGGGGGGTTTAAATTTTTTTGGGTTTAACTTTTCCCTTTAAAAAGCCATAACTTTTTTTTTTTCCATTATTTTTTAAAAAAATGGCTTTTTTTTTGGGACGGGGTTAGTTTTAAAAAATTTAAGTTGGGGGGGGAAATTTGTGGGGGGGAAAAAAAAAAAAAAAAAAAACACTTACCCTTTTTTTGCTTTTTTTTTAAAGGCTTCCTATCCAGAAAGTGTTCTCGAAATTTGCGGTTTGGGATACGTTTCCCAAAAAGAATAAAAATTTGAAAAAAGGGTTTTGGCTATGTTATAGAAACCGGGTTAAAAAAAAAAAAAAAAAGGCAAACATTTTCCATTTTTGATATTTGTGCTACTTCGGACTTTCCTTAAAACCACAAATTTTTTTTTTCATTTCCCCACCAAAAGCCTGAGTGGGGCCGGGAATTTTTTTTTGAAACCCCGGGGTTGTACTTTTTATTGGTATCATTTTGGGATAGATGCAACTTTTGTGATCACTTTAATAAAATTTTTTAGGAGAACTGAAATGACAAAAACAGTAGTGTGACTATTTTTCCCCTTTAATGTAGGCATATTGACTGATTATAAAATTTTCCCCAAAATTTTTAAAAGTTTCATGTTTTAGTTTTTGAAACAGCCTTTTTTTTAAAAATTTTACCTCCTGAATTTTAAAAACTGGACAATGAAAAATTTTTTGGGGGGCTCCAAATTTTTATTTTCAAAAAAAAAAAAAAAATTTTCTTATTACGTAAATATAATTTTAAAGCAAAAAAACCTTTTTAGTACTTTTTTTAAACATTTTTTTAGAATAAAGGGAGATGGGAGAATTTTTTCATGGCCTTTTTTTTTTTTTTTTTTTTTTTTTTAAAATTTAAAAAAAACTTCTCAATTTTTAAAAGCTAAAAATGTCTAAAACCCACTTTAAAATTTTTGAAAATTACAGAAATTTTCACACAAATCTGCAGCTTTGTTTGGGTTCCTTTTTTCCCTTTATATCTTTACTTCATAGCTGCAATATCTTGGTGAAATCTTGTTGCTCCTGCTTTTTCAGTTTGGTGGGAAGGAATCTGGGTGGGAATGTAAGAAAATTTTTTTTTTAAGGACAAGGGTTCAGTCAAAATCAAAATGTTTTTTAGGAGATTTTTTTTACCAATCCATTAAAAACCCAATTTCTCCCTTTTTTTTAAAACTGTGTATTTATTGATTTTTCAAGACATTGTAAGAAACATACAATACATGGGAAACCCCAAAAATAGAAAAAAAGACACAGCCGAAAAAATTCCCGAGAAAGTAATGGCAAAGGGAAAAATCTGAAGAGCTAAGATATTTACAATTTTTTTAAAACCCTGTAAGGAAAAGTCAATGTGTCAAGTAAAAGATCAGTATTAATCACATCAAAATGATTGTATAAAGACATACAAACATTAGACAAGACAATCCTGCCGATTTCTTCTGGGCAACTGGGGTTTTATTTTGTTTCTGAGGCATAGTACAGTCATGGCCAAAAGTTTTGAGAATAATACAAATGTTAATTTTTACAAAGTCTACTCATCAGGTTTTATAATTGCAATTTGCATATAATCCAAAATTTTATAAAGAGTGATCGCTTAACAGCAATTAATTGCAAAGTCAATAGTTGCCTAGAAATGAACCTTTTTCCCCCAAAACACATTTCAACTTCATTGCAGGCCTGCCTTAACAGGACCGCAAAACATCGTTTCATGATTGCTCCAACAACACGGGTGTGGGTGTTGATGAGGACAGGGCTGGAGATCAATCTGTCATGATTAAGTAAGAATCACACCACTGGACCTTTAAAAGGAGGCTGGTGCTTGGCATCATTGTTTCTCTTCTGTTAACCATGGTTATCTCAAAAAGAAACACGTGAAAAGGTCTTTTTCCATTTTTGCCACTGCACAACAACCCTTTCCTAACCCCCCCCGGGAAAGGGAGTTTTCCCCCGGGCAGCTAGAAAGGAAAATTGACCTTAAAAAAGTAAAAAAACCCTTTTATGCAACCCCAATCAATGGGAAAATTCAAGGAGAGAGGATTCCCCATTGTTGGCCAAAAAAGGCTCCAGGGCGCCCAAGAAAGACCAGCAAGCGCCAGGACCGTCTCTTAAAAGTGTTTCAGCTTCGGAATCGGGCTACCAGCGTGCAGAGCTTGCTCAGGAATAGCAGCAGGCAGGTGTGAGTGCATCTGCACGCACTGTGAGGCGGAGACTCATGGAGCAAGGTTCTGGTGTCAAGGAGGGCAGCAAGAAGCCACTTCTCTTTAGAAAAAAAACATCAGGGACAGATGATATTCTCCCAAAAGGGTACAAGGGAGTGGACTGCTGAGGACGGGGGTAAAGTCATTTTCTCTGATGAATTTCCCCTTTCCGAATGTTTGGACATCTGGAAAACAGCTTGTTCGGGGGAAGACAAGGTGAGCGATACCACCAGTCTTGTCTCATGCCAACTGTAAAGCATCCAGAAACCATTCTTGTGTGAGGTTGCTTCTCAGCCAAGGGAATCGGCTCTCTAACAGTCTTGCCTTAAAAACACACCCATGAATAAAGAATGGTACCAGAATGTCCTCCAAGAGCAACTTCCCCCAAAACCATCCAAAGAGCAGTTTGGTGATCAACAATGCCTTTTCCAGCATGATGGAGCACCTTGCCATAAAGAAAAGGTAAATAACTAAATGGCTCAGGGAAAAAAACAGAGTTTTTGGGGTCCATGGCCGGGGAAAACTCCAGATCTTAATCCCATTGAGAACTTGGTCAATCATCAAGAGACGGGTGGACAAAAAAAAAACCAACAAATTGTAAAAAATGCAAGCTTGATTGTGCAAAATGGATGATCAGTCGGTTTTGGGTCAGAAGTTGATTGAGAGCATGCCAGGGGTTTTGAAAGAGGCCCTGAAAAAGGGGCAACATGAAAAATTATTGATTTGCAAGAAGTGTAGTTTTTGCTACCCAAAACGGTATGTGCGGGAATTTTTAACTTTTTTGTGGGCAGTTAGAGGTTTATTTCAGTGTTTAGATGTGTGGGGATGCGTTTTTTTAAAAATTTAGCCAGTTCAAAAGGGTAATGGAAGGATCTTCCACACTTTACAGGGTGACTAGTGACGCTTTGTCCGTTGTCCCCTTTTTTTATTTTTTGTTTGCCGTGTGTAACCTTTTGTGACAAGATTTATGGCTCTTTGTGTTATTAATTTCACCTCCTATCCGCCCTCTTATTTTCAAAGGCAATATCGAGTGTCTTTTGTGCCTCCGATCCTATCACGTTTTCAACATTTCCCCCGCTCCTCTCCTCACCTCCAGTGCCCATCAGCATCTCCCCCCCCCCTTTCTCCCGTTTGTTTCCTCGTTAAATGTCCTCTGTTGCAGTCTGAGCAGTGAGGGCATATATTATAAGAGAAGGCAGGGGAGGTAAGGAACTGCAGTTAAAGGGGTTTTGCCACAATGTAATGTTGACGTGGGATCCTCCAAAATGGGTATTTAATCACTTTTCTAAATATATGTGATTACAAAAAGTGAAGCCTCCGAGAGCTACAGCATTTCTCAATCCCCATTAGTTACCTGAAAGTTTGCATTAGACAAGACCAGAGGAGCTGATCTGGCCACGCTTGCGTGAAACACTTCTTATCTGATGACAGGGAAAATGAATGAGCTTCAAGGGGCTGGGTAGAAAGAGCAGTGTATGAGCCTGTGTCTTGCTGTATAGAGAATTAACTGTTGTAATTTTATTATTTGAGTTAGTTTTGAGACACTCGCTTATTCCTCACTCTTTGCTCACCCCTTCCCTCTCTCCCCTGCAGCCTTCATGACTCAGCACGATTTGTTTATATTCTACTCCCGTGCTGATAAGAGGTAAGTAACTCATGTCCTGGCAAAACCCCTTTAAGATGGCGTCTTTTTCTGTGTTGCTGATGTTGGTGGGAAAATTCATGGGCTTTTCCCTGCGGTCTTTAGCGTTATGTCCAGGGGAAGCGGACGCCCCGGTGAGTCGGGCTAGGCCCCTATGTTCCAATCTGTGGCAAAAGACAGGGTCTGTACACCAATGAGCGTGATGTTGGTGCTCACTGTTCAGGACTCGAGTCCGAGCTTGTGGTGTAGTCCGCCTACCTTTGCGGGCTATGTACCGCCGCTCCTCGGAGCTGTTCGGTCCCCTGAAGCTTTGGGGTATCCTCTGTGCATCTTGTCTCCCCTCTAAGCAAGCTCCTTCACATACTCCACGGAGTTGCTGTGGTGTGCAGATTGAGCTCCGTATGGTGGAGGCAGAGGGAAGTGCAGGCTTCTGCCGGTTCCTCCACACCTTGGCCGTGTCAGACAGGTAGTTTGCAGGCTCTCAAAAACCAGGTTAGGTGCAGGTATAGCCCCCTGTAGCAGCTGTGGGTCCTGGGAGAGAAACGACTATGCTGCCATCTTGGTTGGTGCCAAGCCACGCCCCCCAACCATCTGCTCTTGAGTTTCCCAAAATTAAGTTATTTTTAATGCAACCCATGCAGCCTTTTTCTTTCCCTGCAACAAACCGAGAAATCTGAGGTCCAATAAAGACTTTATCTTTGCTTCACTCACACTTGGAAACTTGAGATACGTGAATGCTTTTGCATTTTTATCCATTGCTTTTGCAAACTTCTCCATTAGGCCCAACTCAATTTACAACGTTGGTAACAAAATCACAAGTCAACAAGTGGGTCAACAAGTGCTGGATGTAGGACATTTTTTCCCCCGTAGCTGAAGCGAATATTGGAGAGGCAAGTCTCTCTTGTTGTAGAGAAATTCTTGCACTACAATCCCACTCACACAGAAAGCAGCAGTACTTTGTGTATCCACCCTGGACACCAAGTACGAGCCCAAACACGTAAGACACCAACGCTGGGTCACAAATGGTCGGCAAAGTTCAGGCACCTACACAATTGTTGCATGTTGTCATATGTGTCTTTCATAGAGACTGCAGAACCACCTGGAATTGAATGTAGCACATCGCCATTATGAAGCACGACTGCTTTTATGCTTGTTTTGGATGAATCGGTGAAGATCCTCCATTCCTCTATTATGACTTATGTTCAAAGCTTCCATTAAATGGTTGATGTAGTTACAGGTCACAAGATCGCCCTCCATGAAGTAATATTGGACAAGATCTTTATCACAGTTGTGGAACAAAGAAATCCAAACATCGCCCACCAAGTGCTGTTATAGCCTAAGAACTCAGCTTTACTCAGATCCAAATCTCTAACAAGATTGTTTTGATCACTGTGTTACAAGGTGTGGTTCAGTTGAGGTTGCTGACAAAATCTGCGTCGTGAGAAGATGCTCCATGACACCAAACACACTTCTTTCTCACTTGACTGAAAAGGTTTCTGGTGCTTTTGGAACAGGGGGTTCTTCTGTATGTGGTACTGGGCGTATTGTAAATGGAATGTTTGGATACTGTAAAGTCCACACTACCAATTGCTACTTCTCCATGGTGCCCCACATTAGCAAAGAAGTTTCAAGGAAGAAGTGATCGGTTGGCTCTCTCCAGATCAATTGGGACTGCAAAAGGAATAAATTGCCTCTTACCATACAATCATTGGGTAAGATGTAATGCACATGTATTGCAGCATATGTGTGGAACCCAACTCTTGTCCTGATTGCCTATCATGCAGCCAAAATACAGGCTGTAGGCTTTCCTTCTCATGGTAATCAGGTTTCACTTTTGTTATGCAAAAGTGACTTTTCCGCACGTTTAGCAAAAACTATTCGCTTTGTTAGTGCAAAAATGAGGCATATCTGAAAAAACATACTGTAAAAACCTGTCAATATGCTCAGAAACTAAGCTAAGAAATTCTAAAACTGTATATCTTACACAGACAGCATTTATCAAAGAAGATGATGCAACTGTAATTGGGGTTACATCATTGGAACAGAGTTGGCGTTTTTTGATTCATATTCTATCACCTGCAGATGAGAGATACTGGCTTGGCTAAAATCCTTTTGCTTTCTCAAGACCCGGTGGGTCAAAAGCAAATTGAGGATTTGTTATTTCCAATAGAGGGCGCTGTGGGCTTCTCAGCTCCTTTCCCATAATGCCTTGTGATATGCAGATGCTTAGTAGAGAACAAAAAGGAAATACATAACTCTACAAGCCGTTTGTTCGGTGCTCTCCTCAAGGAGAGATGTTCCCCTTTCTATCACCTTAGGCTGACTAAAGGCTCAATAGACTAAATAGATGCTGCAATAACTATAATGAAATAAAGACGCAATTTTTCTATAAGCCTGCGTGAAAGGTGTCAATTACAACCTTCTCTGGGTCTTAAAAATTAGAGCCAATTAGCAAATTTAAGCATCATATTAATTTTTAGCGCCCCAAAATTAGTTGGGTTCAACTGTTTTGGTCTCTGGCTGTATAAACAGTGTTACAAGTTTGAAGACGCCTGTGATACTAATTATACGACACACCTTAGGGTATGGTCACATGGCATGTTGATTCGGTATTGGGATACATTTTTAGATGGGTGTTTGGATCCGTGTTTCAGACCCTAAACGGACCCAAAACATCCATCTAACAATGTGCAGTGTGATTTACATTGCTTTCAATGTAAAGCAAGCATCGGCGTTCAGACAAGTAATCGCCGGTGTGTTTTACATGCGTCTTTGTGATGCGCCTTTCGGATTCATTCAAAGAATTAACATGTTAATTTCTGAACCGTTTGACGCAGCAGACATCCTATTTAATACTATATAGGGTACGTTTCTGCTGCAGCAAAAAAACGCATCTGAGTGTTGGATGCGATTTATGCAGCACTTCTGAATGCGTTTTTCAGATCAAAAACTGATCCAACACGCAGTGAGAACACACCCTTCGTTTTACATGTTCTTATGGTCAAATTATTTTTCTAGGGGTACCATCATTTTTGTCCAGGCCATTTCCATTACATTTTTCAGTTGCATCTCAATTCAAGCACAATATGTGATTAGTTGATTTTTATTTGTATTATTACATTCAGCAGTTTCAAGTTATTTTTCCGACCAATGTGAGTTTTTCTAACAGAAGGGTATCAACAATTTTGTCCATGGTGTATTAAAACACATATTGACATACCAGAAAAGAAGGATTTGTAAGTCTTCAAGATCATGTTTCCATTTCTGAATTTATACTCTGGTAGCTAAAGAGGTCAATGCTATAAAAACCCCTAAAAACATTAATACTTCATTCAGTACCTTCAGTATGGTGTTCACATCAACAACTATATTAGCCCATTCAATAGAATCCATCATTGTAGACTGTAAATCCGTCTCCTCTTTGTCAACAAGGCATTCAAAGATTACATCCATCTGTGATACCTAAATGGAAGATATTACTAGTATTTGTTCATCTACAGTGTTAATTTAATAAAAACAGATTTAAAAAAATTGTATAAACCAGTATCAGCATATTAACCTTTAGGCCCGGTTCACACTGCTTATTCAAGCCGTAATTGCGGGACGGATTTCGCCCCATAATTACGGCTTGAGTAAGGGGCGGGCGGGGGCGCTGCCCGCCGGCCCCATAGACTTTCATTATCCACGGCGCGTCGCCCGCCGGGACAATGAACATGTCACTTTCTCCCCCCGCCCGGCGTATTCGCCGAGTGGGGAGGAGAGATGGAATCCACAGTTCTCATTACCGTAATGGCTAGGACAGATTCCAGCCGTATTGCAGCTCAGTACGGCGCGCAATACGGCTGCAATCTGTGCCCAAAATAAGCCGTTTGAACGGCCCTTTAGGAGGAGTAAGCAAAACTAAGTATATTCATATCAAATGCTTGATATGCAATTGTGAGCAATCTGACATCCACAGTGGTGGTATGTATGTATCTGTGTATGTATGTTGGTGGTGGGATAAGATGCAAAATGTCCATACATATAGAGAAAGGTTAATATTTATCTTAAAGAGGTACTACCATGTTAATAAATTGACTTGAGGAGTTTAAAAGTGATCAAATCATTGTCTTTTTTTCATTTCACCCCCTGCAGATTACTGCTCGTCAGGGGATCTGTCCTTTGCTGCCTTCTAGCAGGGATGGCCATGCTTGTGAAGATCTAGGTTCCATACCCATGACCAGACACTTGGAAACTTGCATTTTGGCATTTGCGCCCTCCCTCCCGGCCACTGTACTGAACCTCGGAGCACTTCCTGCACACACCACCACTCCTAGTGCCACTTTTTAATCCACCTGTACTTTCCTCTGTTCATCATGTATCTGTGATGTTTGAGGTAAGCGGCAAAGTGTCAATCAGAAGTATTACACCACCATTTCAAACCCCTTTACAAAAAAAAAAAAAAAAAGCTGTGACATCAAAGGAATTGTATGCGACTGCAGAAGTCAGTTTGCAGAACTAGGAACAAATGCTTAGACCAGGATAAACCACTGGTAGTGTCAGCATTAGTACTGTGGTCAAGCAGTAGCTTAAAACGACTTCATCATGGAATTTATTTTTTTTAAATAACTAAATTGAAAATAATCTAAAACAAGAGATGTTACAGCTTTCATTAGCCTTAAACTGGCACAGCCCAGGTCTTTTCTGGAGTGCAATATAAAGACTAGCATTTTAATGTACAAGTACAACAAGTTCAGCTCGTAGTATATGGAGGATTGGATCGACACCAATATAAAATTCAAAACGTAATCCATGTCACTCCAGCATCTTCATTAACTGTAGTGCTTTATATCAAGAAACAAGATCCAGCGAGAGACAGAGCAGTAGCTTACGCGTTTCAGGTGCTATGCTATTGCTCTGTTCATCTCTCGCTGGATTTTGTTTCTTAAAATAAAGCACTACATTCAAATGAAGATGTAATGAAGTAACTTGGATTATATATTGAACATTAAATGTTACATCGTGCAAATCTGCTCCAGTCAGCAGCATACCTATTTGATGTGCATTTACCATTGATTAAAACGGTTTAAAGGGGTTTTTTACTACAAAGATTAGCTTTCAACATGTGGGGAACTGTAATTGAAGACTTTTTCTAAACACATTGCTCTATTAATACTGCCCTGGTCAGGAGAGAGAAAAAACTATTTGCCACGAGTACACACAAGTTTCTCTGTTAACGTTCTGCTCTCCTTTTCTTATTAGGCGGAGAGTGAGGGCACGATGGTCGAAGGAAGCAGACTTTTATATCTAACAAGATTAGCTCGCTTACAGATAAGCAATTGTTTTCACTCTTCTGAGCACTGTAGGTTTGCTTATACAGATTAAATATCTTGCATTTATTTCTTTGTAACACTCAGCTAGTTCGAGAGGAGCTAAATATGCTCATCACTGCTGTAGAATCACCCACAGCCTGACGAGGCAGTGTAAGGGTATGTTCACATGTCTTATTTTGGAGCGCATTTCGCCTCGTATTTCACAGCGTACTGTGCTTAATACGTGGGGAAATGCGCCCCATAATTACGGTAATCCATAACTTTCAGAACTATGGATTACGCCTCGTCCCCCCGCACGTACAATACGATTGTATTGTATGTGCGGGGGAGGTAAGTGACAAGATCAGCGCGAGCGCCCGAAACACACGATGTGTACTGTGCGCACCGCAATACATTGTTTGAACATACCCTAAATCTGAAGCTGCTATTGACTTTGAAACAGCACAATGAGAAAACCACTTTAAGTATGGTAAAGCATACCTCTCTAAAATACACATCAGCAGCAGTAAGATTGTGGGAGACTGAGCACATCCTCTTGTTTAGTGCAAGCTGTATGGCGGCGTTAACCAGTGCTGGAAGCTTAGTGTGGTGGTTCTTCAGAACTATGGCAGCAGATAATTTTTCTGCATGTTCACAAAGCAAAAGACGAGTTGCCATGATAGATCCTCTTACTTGACAAGTGCTTAAACGATGAAATAATCCAACCTAAGTTTAAAAAGAAATTTAAAAAGGCATTAAGGTTACTTCAACCATTCTTATGTCCGTATCCATCTGCTCAAAAACCGTTTAGGTCCAGAGTTTTGAGATAAAACAGTTGGCATAGCACAATGAGGGGGAAGAAGCCAAAAGAAGACCGTTTGTGTAACAGGTCTCTTATTTCTATATTAACAAACTGACACATACTTATAGCTCTGACATGCTAAGCAATTTTTCCAATTGCAGTACAATATATATATATATATACACACACACACACACAGATATATGTATACAAATAGTTATACACAACTTTTAGGTCTTGGGTACAAGATCTTAATTGTAGAGGCTAGTGCTTTGGACAGTAAGTGGTCTCTCACAAGAGAAAAAAAATATTTTATTGGAATAGGTGCTAACTGCTAGATTTATGGTGTTTGACCCCTGGAACCCTCACCTACCGCTGGGCTGCTATTCAGGCTCCCTGCTGTTTATGTAAAGATGCATTTTGTGAAGAAAAGCGCTTAAGCATACTTCCATATTTGAATACAGGCACGCACAAGAATGGACTAATGTAGTGGGTCACTATGACAAGGCTAAACACAGCTTGAGGGGGGGCATGGGAGGCAAAAAAAAAAAAAAAAAAAAAGGCAGGTCTTCTCTATAGCCTATTCTATCAATATGCCATAAATGTCTGAAATAGGAAAACCCCTTTATGTGTCACGTATCCTGAACGATAAAATAAACAAACCATTCAAGGAAGCTGCCATAGAAATATGCTGTCTTTTATAGCCAAATAGAAGAAAAGATCCGTCCCTGCAAAATGTTTTACTAAGCAGCATAAACGAAACAAAAAAACCCCAAAACAAAACACACAAATGTTGTGGCGTTTAGGCTTGTTCACACGGAGTTTTCACTCTGTGTTACAAGCGCTTTTTAGATCCGTCTCGGGGACCAACAGGACGGACCCAGAGGCGGATCTAAAAAATTAGCAGTGAGTTTATCACTGCGGGCAATGAGGAAGACGCAGCGGCGTTGACATGAGAGATCGCCGCTGCGTGTTTCCATAGCGCAGCTCAGGTCCGTCTTTGAAAGAATTGCATGTCAAGTTAAAACTCCGTGTGAACAAGCCCTTTGACTAATAAAAAGTGATCCTAGTTAAAGAGTCTAATTTACTGAGCACAGGAATGTATGTATCTATGTAGGGCACAAATTACTGCTGAGAGGGGAGAAAAAGCTCTCTATCAATACACCAGGTACATAATTCGATGGAGGCACAGTTTTATGTCTGTGTGTCATTTGTGTTAACAGAAGTGTAGACCAGTGTAGTGCTAAGAGATTTATTGACCATCCGGAATCCATATTGTCAGTATCTCTTCAAGAATAATAGATTCTAAGCTGTAAATTTCCTAACTCCTGGTAAATGTTAGTGAGAAACCGTGCATATTGACATAGAGGGTTGTTATCAGGGCCTCGTCGTTTTGGGAACGCTGTAACTGAGATAATACTACTCAGCATAGTTAGAGAGTAATCATGGGAACCCAGGTGTTCATGGCTCGGGAGTGTTCAGCATCAAGTCATGGGTTTTTTCCAGTGCCAGGTTAACCTCTTAAGAACTGGCCATTCGAAGGAGGGAGGCCTTATACTGGAAAAGTACTGATCTGTCAGCTTGCGTAACACTTGGCTACGCAGGCATTTGTTTCAAGTAAGATATAAGCTGAGAAAGTTTGCTGCGAAGTTAGAAGTAGCTGGACCTATGGGCTATAGAGGGACGCCTCGCCGCTACAGTGTGGATCCCAGGTAGATCTCTATCTTCGCTGGCCGCTTCTCCCAGCTGATGTTACGGATAGATGATGCTGATAAGATTCCTGGTGAAGCTTGGACCTGTATATGGGGGCACCTGTGCACGGTGTTGATCTCAGGATTATCTCTCTATCTTCGCTGGCCCGTGTTTACCAGCTGATGCCGATAGATGATGCTTATAAGATTCCTGATGAAGCTTTGACCCATATATAGGTGTGATGTAAGTATTTGTAATCCATACTATGCGTGCTTTGCCTTTGTAACCAATATTATGCGTGCTTTGCCTTTATAATCTATATTACGCAAAAGTATACACAGTATCACACTATCTTCTTGTACTTTTATGTAATCATTGAATTCTTCATATAATAAAGCCTTTGATGTTGACTTCTTTAAAGCCGTATTCGACCCCGCAAATAGTTGGCAAAACAACCAGCCCCCATGACATGCCCATTTGTAGAAGAGCATGTTCAGGAGATGAACACACTTAATTCCCCCCCCCCCTCCCCCACAAACTACAGGTTCTACTCCAGATGCTGCTAAAATACAAACCTGATGAAGAAAGTCCAAGAAAAACGAATGTGCTTTCATTTTATCTTCCAACTGATGTAAAAGAATAAGGGATGTATTAGTCAAGCCAGTGGCCTCTGTAAGATAAAGCATCAGATAAATCATTAAAAAAAAAAAAAGTAACTTACCTACATCTCACAAGTAAACGACAGAGGTCAGACCTCCGGGAACTCCACTTAAAGATTTCAGGTCTACATTTTGTGATACCTCATTTACTGCAACGTACAGTATGGCAGTTTTAAAAAAAAAAAAGTTTCAGAAGATTTCTAGCCTCAACTTTTCATCACTTGTTTGACCGTATGGCTCTGTTCTGCAAGGGATTAAGAGGACAAGGCAGAAAGGATTACATATACAGGCAGTCCCCCATGATAGGAACTGTAGGTTCGTTTCTTAAGTTGAATCTGTATGCAAGTCGGAACATGTATATTTAGTACGTGTGTGGTGTGGCATGCAGGCACTGGTAGTTCCACAGCTACAAATGCAAGCATTCCACACCACACATGTACTAATTGTATGGGTGCTGATTAGTACATGTGTTTAACATTTGCTGCTGTGGCATGCTAGCACTTGTAGTTCCACAGCTACTAACTGCTGAAGAACATGGAACTACAAATGCCAGCATACTACACATGTACTAATTGTATGCTGGCTGATTAGCACTTGTGTTTAACATGTGTGGTGTAGCATGCTGGCATTTGTAGTTCCATGTTCCACAGCATCTAATAGCTGTGGAACTATAAGTACCAGCATGTCACATCACATGTTAAACACATGTTCTAATCAGACAGGACTGCCTGTATCGTGACAACAGCTCATATGGGATATTAGGATTGAGGTGGGTGGGGAGGTGCTGTAACACATTACAATGCTTTAATGGGGAATTTCACAAGGGGGTCATGTATGTTAGTATAGTGACAACTGGTCCTATAGACAAAAGCGGGCAGCACAGGTGTCAAGGAAGTGATTGTGTATTGTATGCTGAAGAGCTACTGTTCATTACTCTAGTAGCATTTCTGTCACAGTGGTGGGGCTCAGCTTGGACTTTCCTGTGGGGCCCTATGAAGTTTAGTTCTGCCCTTAACCAAGTGATTATTCTGACAGCTGGCTACATGTTTCTTAGCCTGACAACAGCAGTAACTTCTTTAGCCTGATAAGAGCAGTGAACTTTACTGCCTCTAGGACCCAGGAGACCAGGCTTTGGCAGGAAATGGAGCTGCTTTGGGTCATAAATCTCCTTATATCAGAAGATAAGAGTAGAGCCGTCAGCCAGCACAGGAGAGCTCCCGCAGCATCACTCCTCTCCTGTTCTGGTCTCTCCACGGCGTCCCCACCCTCAAATTTCACAGAGCAGAAACTTTTCCCGGTCTGTGAGACACCTACAGCAGTGAGCTCATCAATATACCAGCCCCACAAACACAGGCACCTCTGATTGGTCATTGCCTCTGATACAGCCTGTAATGGATGGGAGGAGGGACCAATGGAGCAGTGCCCGACACCGATTAGGGGCGTGTCAAATGCACAGAAGCGAGGTATGAGAGGCGACTGCTAGGAACACAGGCCGCTAGACACACAGAGTTAAAGCAGCGATCGATCGCTGTGTGAGATGAGGGAGAGGCTGTTCGGCTGCATTACCTGCAGGTATGTCCCTGACTTGCGGCGTTCCGATATTATGGGGCGTGACTGCTAGTGTGACGTCAGCACACTGAGCCACGCCCCCTCAAGTCCCCGTTCGTAACTAGGGGACAGTCGTATGTCGGATCATCATAAGTCGGGGACTCCCTGTATGCTTCTGTGACAGAATTACAGAACTGCGTCAATGAGAATATATATACATACAAATATATACATGGTTTCTATGTATGATTTCTATGTATATACACACACACACACACAAACACACACACACACACACACAACACACACGTGTGTAATTATATACTAGTTTTCTTACCATCTGGTACGGATTCAGCCCATCTAGGGTCAGAAGCTGGATAGTCATCCACCAGGTCTGTACTTATCTGGGTCACTGCCTGATCCAGTTCATTATCAGCTTCTAGTTCCATTTGCTCAGAGAACAATATGTCCACCAAGCACTGTGCTCCAACTATATCCTTTCTGCAAAGCAAAAACAAACATATAAGCAGGCTGTATATACTTGCAGCTCTTACTTAAGCCTGTGTCAAGTGTACAAGGTGTAGGTTTTCTCCTCCGGTCTTGAAACGGCTTGATATGATCCCAAGGGGAGTAACATGGACTTCTGTTCATGTCATCAACCCATGATCATTTAAGGCATAACTCACACAGAGGGATTTCTCACCTCTATTGAAAAAAAAAAAGGAATAAGATAATGAGCACTTGCTTAATCACCCGTGTGCATCTGATTATGCCAAACAATGTGGATGTTTATCACTGTCCAGACTATGAAATGAAGTTGCATCACACAAAATCATTACTAAAGATTATACATTTTGAGACTGTACTTTATTGTATTCGTACCAGATCTTTAGCAGAAAATAAGCAGATTGCTTCTTTACGTCCAACTAGTTTTCGAGATCTGGAAATATGGAAAAATTATTCACCTTTCCTCAATTTACTTTAATTGGTTGGAGCTTTCTGGTTATATGTTTGCGGTAAATATAGATTGTTTTTATGTATATGCCGTTGCTGGGCTACACATTTTAAGTGCAAATGTATGACATACACACACTGTACGTATGTGTATATATATATATATATATATATATATATATATATATAAAAAAAAATGGGGAGCAGGAGTGTGAGATTTGGCATTATCGCTCGCACACTGGTCATGGGAAGCTCAACATGGCACCTCTTGTGAAAAAGAAGAGTTGCATTACATAAAGATGGTCTAGGCTATAAGACGATTGACAACACCCTGAAACGGAGCTGCAGCACGGTGGCCAAGACCATACAGCAGTTTATTAAGACAGGCCTCACCATGTTTGACCAAAGTAGTTGCGTGCACGTGCTACGCTTCATATCCAGAGATAGTATTTATTAAAATAGACGAACGAGTGCTGCAAGCACTGCTACAGATGTTAAAAGGGTCAGCGTGTCAGTGCTCAGACCATATGCTGCACACTGCATCAAAATGGTCTGCATGGTTGTTGTCCCAGCAGGAAGCCTCTTCTGAAGATGATGCACAAGAAAGCCTGCAAAACAGTTTGCTGAAGACAGGCAGACTAAGGACGCGACTCCAGTAATCCATGTCCTGTGGGCTGATGAGACCAAGACAAACTTAATTCGCTCAGATGGTGTGAAGCGTGTGTTGCAGCAACCAGGTGAGGAATGCAAAGACAAGTCTCTACAACATTGGGAATGTGTAGAAGAGACTCATTGGTTAAGACATGCTGAATCTAATCCAGAGAATACCCAGAAGGATTCAGGCAGTATTGAAAGCCAAAAGGTGGATTTATCAAATACTAGCAAATTAATAAACATTAACATTTTGATTTTTAGGAGCAATAAATAGTAACAATGCAGTTACATGACAAGAATCTGCAGAACTACGCAAATGCTAAATACTTGTAAGTCAAATTGATGTATAAGATAGGTAAGATGATTGTCTATGAAATGATGGTAGTCTCATGTTCAAAGCTTTAGTGGATGGTAAGATATGGAGCCTGAAAGTCAAAACAGTCACCATTTTGCTTGTCAGTGTATTTTCTACCTAAATAGCTCGATTATTGTATCATAAGTAGTGACGAGCGAACCCTAAAAAGTCAAACTCAAATTTCGAACCCCATTAAAGTCAATGGGAGATGATGTTCAGGTTAATTTTTCATACCTATACAGGTGAAGAGAAGTTGTAATTACCATCCATAATAGTAAACTGGATATGTGGAACAACTTAGTGAAGAAAATTTGGCTCACAGAAAAAAAATGGAGAGGCTAAATAATTCATTCTTTTCAATG
>JAODAL010058582.1:0-22000 GCA_025379985.1 Phyllomedusa bahiana | reverse complement strand
AAACCGAGTCATCTTGCACCACTTATCTCTGAATATATCAAGCCAAAAGACGAGATAAGAAAGGAAATATATGTACATACACGTGCACAAAGATAATCCTGTTTTGGAAAGGGAACATTTTTCCTGGTCGGTACATATGGGCCTTTTTATGGGCTTTAAGAGTCAAATAATGAAAAACTATAACAGGTATAATAAAAACAGTGCACTCTGGTATACAGTGGCTCATGACATATATTATGCTCAAAGGAGCAATTCTGCAAAAGAACAAAAACAGCTGAATCTATTAAAGGATTTCAAGTGATTTTTACTTATTTACTTATATTTTTTCATAAGCCCCTCGCTGGACTTGTTTCTTAAAATGGTACAAGCTTTTTTCCAATGCTTATCATCATGTATTATGCTATGTTTTGTGTTATTTTTGCTATATGTAACACTAGAGTATTTCATCCATGTGTTGTAAGTCATTTGAATGGTGTGTCATTTAGTGGTGTACATAGGCAACAGAAGACCCTACCAGCTCATTACAGAGCTCCATTCTTTTGTCTCTCTTATAATCTGCCAGTATTTGTAAGCTATAAAGCTCATTAGTCAGAAAACTCACATACAATCCAATAGTTAATAGAAAGCTGAATAGGAAGGTGACAATTAATCCTTTTGCTACTGAGCCTCCATGAAGTTGTACAAGTTTGGTTTGTCTACCCAGGGCCAGACTGGAACCACAAAGCAGCTCAGGCCCTCAAACCCAACAAGCCCACATATAATATCATCCCTATTATATTACAGTGAAAATAGTGTAGTGTTGTGCAATACAGAAAATGTTTTATTATTTGTCCCCCAAACACTACTCTCTTAACTATGTTACCCATATAACAGAAGGAACTAATAACAACTAATTACCCATGCTGCCCTTAAAATTGATTCATTACAAACTGTGCCCTTAAGAATTAAGCTCTTCCCGACATTTGATGTAAGTTTACATTGTGGTCGGAAAGGGGTCCTGGTAAATTTCTGAAACAGGAGTCAGTGATGCTGGAATATTTGTCTGGCAATATTTTAATAAAACATATAAAAAGGACACCTGGAAAAAACGATTTACAGTTCCTCACTCATTTATGATATGCGGCTGCATATTAGGTAATGGACCAGAGAAATGAGGCAATCATTACCTCGTCAGTCAGTCCACAGAGGACATAGAAATTTTGGACACTTTTCACATTTGATTGCTAAAAAAAGTTTGGTGATGCTAAAGCAGTTTTTTTTTAGAAAGTGCTTAAGTTGATGATCAGTAAACAGTCCAAATTTTCCTAACGCTGATAAATTATGTTAAAAAATTGGTTTGTGAAAAGGGTCGTTCTGTGTAAGTCCATCCTACAATGTTAACATTCACTCCATAAGAATGTTGGAATTTTATATACGGTATCTCACAAAGGTACACCTCTCACATTTTTGTAAATATTGTATTATATCTTTCCTGGGACAACACTGAATATATGACACTTTGATACAATGTTAAATAGTGAGTGTACACCTTGTATAACAGTGTAAATTTGCTGTGCCCTTAAAATAACTCAGATCACAGCAACTGGTTGCAGCCACTGGAGTCCTCTTCCACTCCTCCATGATGACATTACGGAACTGGTGGATGTTAGAGACCATGTGCTCCTCCACCTTCCATTTGAGGGTGCCCCAAAGATGCACAATAGGGTTTAGATCTGGAGACATGCTTTAGCAAGGCAGTGGTTGTCTTGGAGGAGTGTTTGAGGTCGTTATCATGTTGGAATGCTGCCCTGCCACCCAGTTTCCGAAGTGAGGGAATCATGCTATGCTTTAGTATGTCACAGTACATGTTTACAATCATGGTTCCCTCAATGAACTGTGGCTTCTCACAGCCGGCAGCAATAATGCAGCCCCAAACCATTGTGGAATAGTGGACCAACCTCACTGCGTTTACCAAGTAAAATCCTATGTGGGACAATTGTGAAGTGTTCCATTGTATTCTGCTGTTTGGCCACAAGATGCCTCTATTTCCGGTTTCTGAGATATGCTAATGAGAGACATGTCATGAGGCTGCTGCCATCTTAAGAAGAAGAAGGAAGACTCTGAGGGATTATGAGAGCACAGGAGCTGAGCGAGGATCGATTCAGTTTTCTTGGAATTTGCCAGGCTCTGGACTGTGTGTTGCTTAGAGAGAAAGGAGAGCTTGACTGTTTACATGGACGCTGTTGTCTGAGGAGCTCCAGGACGAAAGGGAGACTTTGCAGAGACTGAGAAGAGCGACTGCATCGGAATATCGGCTCCATCGGTAGGAATCCGCACCTCAGAGCATGAACTGCCGGCCACAGGGAGGTACCTCATTCACTTGTGTGCACATCCACGAGCTCAGGACTATGAGAAGGCCTGTTGTTAGATTAGTTAGTTCAGGTTTGGTTTCCGGCCAAAAGGGGATTTACCAAGTACGCCATCCTGTTCAGGACTTAAACAAAGAGTTTGTTATCACACCGCTATTCACATGACCGTTTCCCCTGCGAGAGAGTTTGTATCACATGTACATTTTTGAGGGAAGCGGGTAAATTCGGTTAAGTTTTAAGCTGCTGTGCTGCACCGTGAGCGCACCCGTGAACGGCACCACACACAATTGTTCTCGTTTGTTCGTACGGTATTAAAAGCTAAAGGGTGCTCGGCCTTTCCGAACCCCACGGGTAGGTAAAGTTATCAGGCATCCAGAGGATACACTTCTGGCTACACGCTGTGCAGCACAGGGGCACCGGGTACATATTTATACACAAGTATTTGGGGGAATTGTTCCCCATACTTTTCCAGAAAGTTCAGAAAATCAAACTGTTGTTGAAATGGTGTTGGAATCATGTTCTTTGTCCGTGACTTCGCTGTATTCCGGTAAGCCTGACTCAGTGCTTGACTTACAACTTGGTGTAGTTGTTGCAGGATACAGCGACCGTTATGAACGGGAATGCGGCGGGAGATCTTCCCTCGGCCTCAATGGCGCCGACCCAGAACCAAGTTCAGGGTGCCCCCACTATGCCCTCCCAAGTGAGTTATTTCCCTCTGGGGCCGCTATTGCAATCCCCACCCAGAATTGACAGAAAAAACATGATCCTGCAGGACTGGACAGAAAGTCCAGCACAGTTAAACTATGTAACTTAGCTCCAGAACTGACGGCGGAGATAGCCCTGGGCGCTTTAGAGGGGGACGTTAGGCGGACAGTGATGGTATGGCCCGAGTCTGAGAGGGACACGCTGGAGAAAATATTCTCGCTGTTGGAAGGGGCCCAAGGGGGGTGTACCAAAGTGGTGCACCTGCAAAGCTACTTCTTCAATTGGTCGCAAAAAGAGGGCGAGTCCCTCATGTAGTACTCCAATGCTCTAGAGAAAACATTGAATGAAATAAGGCGGAGAGACCCAGTGGCTATAGGAGCTTTCCCGGAAGTGGATAAGCTACTAAGCGACCAGTTCATTGTGGGACTGTCCACTAAATCCTTACGGGACAAATTGCAAGAGATGACCAGACTGATGTCTGACCTGACGTTGTATAGTGTTTACTTAGCCGGCATAGAGAGGGACGAGGTCCCCATGCCCGTAATGGTCAAGGCTGTGAGTAGTGCCCAAGCAAGCAGAGAACCGGGGGCTGCAAAGTCTTTAACGGATGTGGTCCAGGCTTTGCGGACAGAGTTGAGAGAACTTTGGCTGGAAGTGTCCCAGATGAAGGCAGAATGACTACAAGCTCCAGAATCGACATCAGCTTCCCCCAGCACCCCTTTCAGAACAGCTCACAGCTGGGATTCCTACCGCAAGAGGTCCATCAGATGTGCAGAGGTCTAGAGAGTCCCTCTGCTGGCCTTGTCACGTATGGCCACATCGACAGAGAGTGTCGCGAACGTTTAGGGGCAGAGCCGGGGTGTAGCTGGGCGTCCTGTGGCGGGACAACAGAAGCCAAAGCCCATGCGTCAGGGGTCCAAGCTCTACACCAGCAGACCCGTTATGGAAGCAGAACTAGAAGACAAAAAAGTGCACTTTCTAGTTGATACTGGGTCAGAGTGCACCCTGATGCCCTTGGAGTTCTATGAGAGACATTTCGAGCACATGATCAAGCTAGAAGATGGAAGCGTCATTAGGCTGACGACAGCCAACAATGGTGAGCTGGACGTACAAGGGATAGTTTGGATGCAGGTCCGACTGTTTGGACAAGACATTGGCAAGAAGGGAGTCATACTGGCGGAACACCCATCCCGGAGGGGAGTGGATGTGACCCTGGTCATGAATGTGCTCAGAGACCTGGATCACCACCGCTATGCCAAAGAGGGGCCAATATATTGGCAGCGGGCCACCACGCACCAGCCAACTCAGAAGGTCCTACGACAGATGGTGAGGAGCTGCAATCTGTGGAAGAGCCCCATATCCAGTCGACCCATTGGGCACGTGAAGGTGCTGCCGAAAGCTCTGATCAAGATACCACCGCGAGCAAACATTGATGTTGCCGGAGGGAACCGGATGGAAGTTGAATGGGCTGGAAGTCTTGATTGAACCAGTCTCACGGGAAGAGTCACAGGGCCGACCACTGGTAGCTGGGGCCCTTGCCACTGTGGAGACATGGTGTGTACCTGTGAGATGCCTTAATGTCATGGACAGCGAGTTGACCGTTCCCGCAAATACCCTGCTAGCTGAAGTCTATGTTCCAGGAGAAGGTATCTCCCGGCGAGAGGAAGTCACGCTATGGCCTGAAAAGAGGTCGGCCTGGACCTATACAGTGGGGGTCCGGAAGCTGCTGGAAGATACCCTTTGGGAATTCCTGGAGGCATTCTCGAGACATGATGAAGTCTTTGGGTGTGCTTCTACCATTGAGCATGAAATCCCCACGGGCGATGCCATGCCCATCAGAGAACGGTACCGACAAATCCCGCCCAAAATGTATCAGGCAGTGAAAGACATGGTGGCCAGCATGCTGGAGAAACGGGTGATTCAAGAGAGTCAAAGTCCCTGGGCCGCTCCTGAGGTCTTGGTGCGGAAAAAGATGGGAGTTTCAGGTTCTGTGTAGATTACCGGAAGCTGAATGCCCAGACCATTCATGACGCCTATCCCCTCCCGCGGATTGAAGAGTTGCTGTCCGCTCTAGGTCATGCAAAGTTCTTTTTCGACTCTGGACTTGCCCAGCGGATACTGGCAGGTACCAGTGGCTAAGAAGGATATGGCAAAGACAGATTTCATTCTGCAAATGGGGCTCTACGAGTTCAATCGGATGCCGTTTGGGCTGTCCAACGCCCCAGGGACATTCCAGCAGCTGATGGAGCACTGTCTGGGGGATCTTAACTTTGAGTCTGTGCTGATCTACCTGGACGATGTAGTAGTGTTTGGAAATTCCTTTGATGACCATCTTCAGAAACTGCGGCAGGTTCTGGAATGACCACGAGACCACGGACTCAAGATCAAGCCAAAGAAGTGCCAGCTCTTCCAACAGTGAATAGAGTACTTGGGGCATGTGGTCACCTCGGAAGGGGTACAACCGGCCCCCAGTATGGTGGAGGCAGTTCCAAACTGGCCTCGGCCATGTGCACTACGAGAGGTGCAAGCATTCCTGGGACATACCCTGTTTTGGTCATCTGATGAGTCCCTTAAACAAGCTAGTTAAGGGTAAGGCTGGGGGTCCAAAGAATCGCCCTATTGAGTGAGGACCACGGCAGCAAAAGGCTTTTGAAGCAGTGAAAGAGGCGTTGACCAGTGTTCCAATTATGGCCTATAGGTGGTTCGATACTCCCTTTCTGCTGTATACTGATGGTAGTCTACATGGGTCGGGGGCTGTGCTGTCTAGGTCCAGGAGGGGGGGCGAGAGAGAGTGATTTCCTATGCCAGTCAGTCCTTGTGGGAGTCGGAGCGCAATCCTGGCAATTATAGCTCCTTTAAGTTGGAACACTCAAGTGGGGTGGTGTCTGGGATGCTGATGCTGTTGGGAAAGACAGTGGCTGATTGGCAGAGGGTCCGTAATGGCTGCCCAGACCTACAGAAAGTAAAGGGGTGGGTCGGTCGCAGGTCTGGCCCAGGCCAGAAGAGCAGGTCTGGCTGACCCAGAAGGGGCAAAAGCTGTTGAGGCAGTGGGACAAGCTGAGTGTTACCCAGGGACTCCTTTGCCGGACCGTTTACTTACAATCAGAGTTGCAGCACCGACAACAGATTGTCATCCCCATGTCACTGGGACCAGAGGCTGCTTGGGAAGCTCATGAGAGAGGCGCCCATTTTGGGAGTGACAAAATGTATAGGTGGCTTCAACGACTGGTGTACTGCCCTTACTTGTTAAGCATGGTGTCTGAAGCTTGCCTCAAGTGTCGGACCCGTGGATAAAGTAAGAGTGCTGACAGCGGGCTCCCGTCCAGACCATCTGGACATCTGCACCCCTAAAGCTCCTGATGATTGACTATGTACAGATTGGGTACTCTGGGCACTGTCTCTGGGCACTCGTACTGCTTGGTCATGATGCATAATTTCACTAAATATGCCGTGGCTGTACCCACTAGGGATCAGACCGCAGAGTCTGCTGCCGAGGCGGCCTGCAAGCACTTTATACAGGTGTTTGGGTGCCCACAGAGGATTCATTCTGATCAGATGGCATGTTTTCAAGGGGCTATAATGAGTGACCTGTATCAGTTGTATGGGATTGAGCGCTCCTGAACCACCCCGTGTCATCCGCAGGGGAGCGGAGCCAGTACAATCTGCCATTTAGACCCAACCCTAATGCTCTTGACATTAATGATAAAGATTTGCAGATTAGCAATTCTGCAACAGAAAAAGGAAGTTTAGCACAAACTGTAAACCCTGGTCACCTGTCCAGTTGAGTGGATCCTTGTATTTGGGTTCGGCTAGCTCCAAGAACTCACTCACATCCTCTTCCACAAATTGGTCTAGAAAAGAGGATCTTTGGATGTCTAGGTGTCCTTTGACTTCTCTAGTTTAGATACCAGGTTCTCCATGATCTACTCCATATTTTATACTTTAGGCAGTAGGTCTTCAGTGTCCTCTATAACCTTTTCTTGGGGAAGGAGTGCTAGATCTGTTTCTCCCCTGAATTTTCCTCTGAAGGGTACCTGCAGACACAAGAAGGGAAACATTATCCAGAGAGAGGTCTATGGAAGTAGTGACAGAACCCCTGAGTCAAAAGTAGGAAGATGAAGGTGATAGCTTCAGTGGGATTGACAGAGGAGCAAGAGTAGTGGAGAAGATGTCCTCTTACCCATTTTTTGTTAGGGTTACTGCACCCTTTGTTCTTGTCAGTCCCTTAGCTATAATAAAGGCAAAGCTCATGGGAGGTGCAGTGAGGTACTTGGGCACTGAGATTTCAGGCAGTCTTCCTTGTAAGGTCTTTGAAATTATGACACAGAACATGACAAATCCTGCAGGCCAACTGTGTGTCGTCCTTCAAACCATGCTTCTCATTAGTTCACAGTAGGGTTCTGGTTGGCTGAGTGAGATGCCTTTGAAGCAGCTCTTGGATGCTACTTGTTTATTCTTCTGGAGACTTTTACTATGCTCTCTGGGAAAAGCTATGCAAATTAACTCTCCTCCGGAAAGAAGAAAACTGTTTCCTTAGTGCCACCTATAGGTAGTTACACTGTAAGTTAAGGTACAACCTATTAAAGAGCCTTGAATCATAAATAGGGATGTAAGCCAAATTGGAGGTACATCTGTGGACAGCTGTTACTCCACATCAAAGTAAAGTTCTTGTTGACTGGGTGAGATGCCTTTGAAGAAGCTGTTGGAAGGTGCTGATTCTCTTTGCAGAGAGTCCAAGTGTTAAAAGGACAAGGACAAATGATTTGAAGCATGACCTGCACTGTTTGAAGGCATGGTTGGTCACATGCGGTCAGAATCACATCTATCTCTGCAATACAGTCAGTTTCATGATCCTCACAGAGAATATTGTGATACACAGGAATAAAAGATAGTTTGGTTCATCAGGGTAAATATGAATGCATTCTTTAGTACAGGTAGTATTTTGAGAATGGAGCATGCACACTATCTCTTTTAGTTGGGGGCAAAAACCTTCATTTACTTTCATTGGAAGCAGACACGTTTCAATCTTTGCTGAGCAGTGAGGAGAGAGAAAGATGAGCTGTCTAGAAAGCATTTTCTCTCCTTATAATACTTAAAAAAAATCCATGGACTGCATTGTGCATTGCAATGCAAGGATTCAGCAGTGTAAGAGCACATCAGGGCATTGAGAAAAAGCTTAATGTGTTCTCATTAGCGAACAATGGGGGCGGGGTGGAAACAGAGCAGCAAGGGAGGAGGTAAAGGGAAAAGGAGGGGGAGTACTTCTGTGGGGATGGCGGAGAGATGGACCATTCTGGGAAGCATTACAATTTTGTGCCTTCTCACTTCTATTCCCTGAGTCCCTCGGCTTTACATGGTTCTTTCACAGACAGTTCAGAAAAATACCTCCCAAGTCTCATGTAAAAAGAGTTGTGTTGTACATAGCTGCTTACAGTTTAACAATTTCCTGGCTTGTGCCTTCTTATTACTAAAACTCAGGGTATCGAGCTTTGGAATCAATATACTAAATTCTCTAAAGATTTATGATAGGAAATCATTCAATATATCATATATTACTATTAACAGAATAGATTTAATAATTAGCACAGTTCTACTAATGACGATTTTGTACTTCATGTTTAGTCGGAATTAATGTTTAGGTATAAAAAAGGAACCATGCCACAACCTTAGGGACACTGCTATTACTAGTCTATAAAAGATCAAACCAGTAGCTTGTTAATCCATGACATAGCTGCAAGAGATGTCCAAAGCACATTGCCTTCTATGTTCAACATGCTTTTAAAGTGCCCCAATAGTTCTCCCAAAAAAGTTACATTAAAAGCCAGTGTCGGACTGGGGTACTGGCGACCACTAGTGATGTTGGGTCCACCAGTTGAGTTGATTCTTTGGGCCCACATGTGAGTCAATTCTTTGGGCCAACCAGTAAAGTTGATTCTTGGAGTCCACCAGTGGAGTTGATTCTTGTGGCCTCCAAGGGGAGTTGATTCTTGAAACCCACTAGTAAGTTGATCCCTAGAGTCCACCAGTGGAGTTGATTCTGAGGTTCACCCTAGAGCTACTGTACATGACTGCAAATGCTGCACATGACTTGCATTATGCCTCTCTTTCTCTGTCTTTCTTCCTGAAGAGCAATCCTAAACCTTCCATGCTTAGAGGCTCACCATTCTCACAGGTCCATCATGGGTTTCAACTACTCAGTTTAAGCCTGTTAAAAGTTGAATGTAAAGTTAAAATACCTTGTGCCCTCCTTTTTCATCTTTCTGCTATAGTTTCTCAGATTCTATGTTTCTTTGTTATGTAGGTAGGGCACCTAGTATTTTGGGATTTAGCATACGTTATTCTTCATGACAATAGTTTGCTGGTATGATTTTTGGGTTAGCAGTGAAATAAATTATGGATTAGAAAGAACAAATACCTGCTTTCCATGAACTGATGTGTTGCTGAGACAACTGACTCTGCTACCTGTCCAGAATTATTTCTAGACCATGAGAGCAAGATCCCATTTTGAAGTTTGCCTCTGTAACAAACTGTAGCACTTCAGATTGTTGAGACTCTGCCACAATTAGCAATGCTTATCCTGGAGTGGCATGACTTAGTGACTATCTGGTGTTTATTAGAGCCTCTGATGCTGAGCATAGGCTTGGGCCATTAGGGTTGTCACCAGGTTCCACTCCAGAGCAGTCACCGAACCAATAACAACTGACCCAGGGGTCAGAGACTCTGGTGCAAAGCACTGAGGAGGAGGCAAAGACGTATTCAGGCAGTCTAGGTTCACAGTAGGCAGCAGAGGTCCACACAATGTACCCCAGGTCCATAGTGAAGCGGTCAGACAGAACAAGGAGACGAGCCAGGTTTAGTAATAGAGATATCAGACAGGAAAAAAAACACCTTAGCAGGAACTAGGACACAAAGCCACTAATAACCTAAGTTTAAGCAAGTTAAGTAAGGAGGAGATGCCTAATAAATCTGGGGAAGCCAGACACTGTCGGACTTGGGGTTAAATTCCTGCAGAGTGTGGCCGCACCACAAGCTTCTTCTCGGCAAGTAGAGGACAGAAACCGTGTAAGTCACTGTCGTGTAAATTACAAACCAGCCATGATTGGAGTGGATGGAGGAGCAGCTCCTCAAATTACCAGTGGGTAGCTGCGAGAGAAAACACCTAACAAAGGAGAAACCATAAGTGCTGGAGTTAATACACCATGTCCACCACCAATATCATAACTAAGTACTGTGCCTCTTTGCAAGAACCATTAAAGAGGTTGTCCCATTTCACAGAGCCTGCTCATCACAGCCAGTTTCAGACTCCAACTTCCTGCTCAGCTAGTGGGTGGTTCTATTTCAGTGACTGACATTTAAGTTTAACAATAAGAGAATTAAACAAGTTCCAGTGCTGCTAATAAAACACAGAAAGGAGTGATGTCATCATCCGGCCAGGGCGGCTAGGTTAGAGAGAAATGGTCAGTAGCATAGAAAATCTTGTATAAGCAAGCTGGAGATAAATAGTGTTCCAACTCTGAAAGGATCAAATTCAGAACACAAATGTAGTAATCTTTATTCACCTTTGCCTGCATGTTTAAAGCAAATCAATTTAATGGGAATACACCTTTTAGTATGTTTGACTGTATATATTTTTATACATCAAGCATTGAGTGTCTAACTCATCAGTAAAGACATTTTGAGTTAAGCATTTATATAGGAATATTTTCTTCACTACTGCACCTTAAGACCACTTGCTTTACGATCTACAGAGGGGGAAAAAAGTATTTAGTCAGCCACCAATTGTGCAAGTTCTCCCACTTAAAAAGATGAGAGAGGCCTGTATTGACATCATAGGTAGACCTCAACTATGAGAGACAAAATGAGAGAACAAATCCCGAAAATCACATTGTCTGATTTGGAAAGAATGTATTTGCAAATTAAGGGGGAAAATAAGTATTTGGTCACCTACAAACAAGCAAAATTTCTGGCTCTCACAGACCTTAACTTCTTCTTTAAGAGGCTTCTCTGTTCTCCACTCTTTACTTCTAGTAATGGCACCTGTTTGAACTTATGTTTGAACTATAAAAGACACCTGTCCACAACCTCAAACAGTCACACTCCATTATGGTGAAGACCAAAGAGCTGTCGAAGGACACCAGAAACAAAATTGTAGCCCTGCACCAGGCTGGGAAGACTGAATCAACAATAGGCAAGCAGCTTGGTGTTAAGAAATCAACTGTGGGAGCAATAATTAGAAAATGGAAGACATACAAGACCACTGATAATCTCCCTCGATCTGGGGCTCCACGCACGATCTCAGCCTGCAGGGTCAAAATGATCACAAGAACAGTGAGCAAAAATCCCATAACCACACGGGGGGGACCTAGTACATGACCTGCAGAGAGCTGGGACCAACATAACAAAGGCTACCATCAGTAACACACTACGCCGCCAGGGGCTCAGATCCTGCAGTGCCAGATGAGTCCCTCTGCTTAAGCCGTACATTCCAGGCCTGTCTAAATTGTAAGAGCATTGGATGACCGAAGATATTGGTAAATTTTCTAGTCAAATAAAACCAAAGTAAACTGTTTGGAGAAACACAAATTGTTTTTTTGGAGGAGAGAATGTGATTGCATCCAAAAGAACACCATACCTACTGGAGCTGGGGGTGGCAAATCATTTTTGGGCTGTTTCTCTCAAAGGGCCCAGGATATATCCGTGTATATGAAAGAATGAATGGGCCATGTTCGTGGATTTTGATTTGAAAATCTTTTCCATCAGCAAGGGGCATTGAAGATGAAGCGGGGCTAGTCTTTCGCATGACAATGACCCAAGCACACCGCCAGGGAAACAAACGAGGGGCTTCTTAAGAAGCTTTTAAAGGGCCCTGGGGGGCCCTACCAGCTCCCGATCAAACCCCAAAAAAAATTTGGGAGGGAGTTGAAAGTCCATGTTGCCCATGACCGCCCAAAAATCACGCCTAGAGAAATGCTGCTGGAGGGGGCCCAACTCCCAGACAGTGTGTGCCAACCTTTTTGAAGACTTACAAAAACGTTTGACCTCGTCATTCCAACAAAGGTTTATAACAAAGTATTAGAAGAACTTTTGTTATGACCAAACTTATTTTCCACCAAATTTCCAAAAAAATTTTTTTTCCCAAATTTAGAAAATTGATTTTCTAAATTTGTTTTCTCATTTTGTTCTCATAGTTGGGGTTTCTACCTATGATGTCATTACAAGCCCCTCTCTCTTTTTAAAATGGGAGAACTTGAACAATTGGTGGCTGACTAAACACTTGTTTTTTCTACACTACACAACACACTATCCGTGCTAAAGGGAAGGGATGAGGAACTGGGGGTCGCTTTTTCCCCTTTTTAAAATGGTAGTTGACTCACACAGATCTAAATTTTTCCCTTTGCTGGGAAACATATAAATTTTTAAAAATTTTTTTTAGTGTACTAAATGGTAGCATTTTGCTTGCTGATTTTAATGGGGTTAATCTGCATCCTGCTTGCTGACAGTTTCTTGTAGATTTTAATGGGGCTAATCTCCATCATTCTAGGCAATGATATGCAATCCGCACTACCCTGGACTCTGTCCATTCATGATGGCAAGCAAACAGGTAGATATCCACAATTAATCAACTATGCAGACGGTGCTCTATAAGTATAAGTAAGATATAAATAATATAGTCCACCAAGAAGAGGTTTCACAGTGAAGTTTATTTCAGCTTACATGGAGGTAACATGAGAAGACACGCACATGATGTTATCTGTAAGTGTAATGAAAAAAAATATAATGAAAGGTTTATGCCTTGCATCTCTTTGCCATGGGTTGGGATAATTCTCCATCATGCTTGCTGACAGTTTCTTGCAGATTTTAAATGTTTTGGGAGTAACGAAAGCTTGTTTTTCCATCGTGGCATGCTAAAAAATAGTAGATAAGGCTCATGCTTACCTCCCAGATGCTCCGGTTCAGTCTTTGGGGCCGCCGTTTATCCTCGTATAAGTGAAGCTTTCCAATCACTGGCAGCAGTGGTCACATGCACGTGAAATTGTGGCCTGTGGTCGACTGCAACTGCCATGTGAACGATAAACGTTCAGTGCTACAGCAGGGATATAAGGAACTGCCACCGGGAGTGAACAGGAATAGTGCTGAGCGATTTTTATCGACAAAAATTGAAATCGGCAAGGGGTTTTTTGGGGATCGAAAAATTTTCCCGATCATGCGATAATTAAGGGTTAAAAACTGTCATATCATTAAGATCGCGCCCTTTCGGCGCTTCTGTAATTTTGGCGGGCCAGCAAAAATCAATTACAGAATAAGCAGGTGAGAGTGGTGCGACGCAGCTGGAGTTATGGTTGCGATTGGCTGGAAAAATCACATGACCTCGTTTTACATAGAACAGCGTTTCCTGTTTCAGCCTCAGTGTCTCTCACGTCCATAGGATAGGACCTGCGCTCTGCCTGTGGCCAAACAGCTCAGCGAAATTAGTCTATTTCTGCACAAAAGAACCTCTACTATTAGCTGTGACCCTTCCATTTTTAGTTAGATTAGAGATTTGAAGATTTTATGTAGTTAGCTAGAGAATTTTAAAGCACATCTACCGCTATAAATTCACGGCGGGGAGGGGGGGGGGGGGGCCCGGGGGCGAACAAGACAAGCTCTATCTATAAAGAACACTGGATAAAGTTCACCAAGACTTAGTGTAGACATTGTAGTGGAATATCTTTATTATTACACAGATGCGGACACGGAGCCTTTCTCTCTGTCAAATCCACAAGGCCCGACAGTTTCACAATTTCATCGGTCTTCATTAGGCAGTGGTTCGGGGTCCAGAAACTAGTGCAAGGTGGCGCATCAGCTCTCAGGGTGCATCATCTCAGCAAGTCAGGGGTGTGTTGAAGCTGTGCCGGAGGCAGCGGAGGAGGAGGAGGATTCCCAGACCAAAAAACCGATGTTACCGACGTCCCTGCCTTGGGAAAGAGGTTGGCGCGAATTTGAGGCGTAGGAGGAAGATAGGGAAGATCAGTTTGCTAGTGCCCCTCGACCCAGAGGCTTGGGAAATCAAGGCTCCATCTCTCACATGAGTCTTGGATGCTCCATTTCCCCAACATGATCCTGCATTAAGGCCATCAAAATGACCAACAGTTACTGGGGGGCCACCCTCCTGGATCCCCGGTACACAAAACAACTCACCAGTTTCCTCCCACCCACCCAAATGGGAGAAAATCGGGAAATGGAGCCCTTTTCTGATTGACAACGGGAACATCTGTTGCATCTGTTCACTTCCCCCAAAAAGTCACGGTGGAACAACATCAGCACTGACAGCTAGATCCCAAGTAGGCTGCAGCACAAAAGTCAGAAGCCTAAGGGGTCCCTTCGGCAATCTTTGTTACCCCTCACCAACGCCAGCAATGCAGGACACATCCAACACACAGAGATAGCTTAAGATCAGGGACGATATCTGCGTCTCAACACCTGTTTTTTCATTTCCGGACCAAAAGACTTTGGGTACCAAAATGGAAGAATGGCCCGACTGGCTCATCCGCCATAAAGGGGTTGTCCTGCCCAGCCCGCGTCATACTGAGGGGACCTTTTACAAGCTGGGGAGTCATTCAGACAAACGCATCCCGGGTTTCCACAATAATGGGATCGTTTGACTTTCACAAAATAACAGGCAAGGATCTCTGATGATGTTTTTGGCCCCCCTTTCCGAGGCACCGATAGTTTTCCGGGCTACTCACATTCCTTTTCAAAAAAAAATGGTCCTCTGAAAAAATTTTTTTTTTAAAAGATCATTTTTTTACTGCAATTTTTATTCCTTTTTCCCACAGTTTCATTTTGCTGGTTTTGCTTTGAGGGCGTAAAAGACAGCAAAATTTCATGCAACACCCTATTCCATTTACCACTTTTTCTTTAAAAGTTTTCGCATTGCAATAGTTTTTGGGGCATGTTGCGTGAATACCTATAATTGGCCTTTGGAACAGAATGTGGCTTTTAATGGGATTTCTCCCCCACAATTTTTTTAAAAGTGGCTGAGAAGTCATAAAAAATTTTTAATTTTTTGGGGGCATGTACGTGAATACAGCATAATCAGGTCCTTGGGCAGAAAAGTGGCTTCTAAGGGCATTTCTCCCTCACAAATTTTTTAAAAGGGCTGAGAAGTCATTTTTAAATTTTTTGGGTCATGCTGCTTTGAAAGCAGAATACTACAGGTCCTATTTTAAAAAAAAAAAGTTGTTTCTAAAAGACATTTTTTTCCCTTCACAATTTACCAAAGGGGCTCAAGGGGGATGCTTTGAATTTTTTGGGGGGATTTTTTTTGAAATGCAGCAATACTACAGTCCTATTTTAAAAAAAGTTGTTTCTAACAGCATTTGTTCTTCACAATTGTCAAAATGGCTCAAGGGTCGCTTTGAATTTTTGGGGATTTTTTCTGTGACATGCGCTATACTACAGGGCCCACTAAAAATGTTGTTTTTAAAGACATTGTTCTTCACAATTTCAAGAGTGGCTCAAAGGGGGATGGTGCTGTCAAAAACAGGAAAAGGTGGCATGTTAATGGCAAATATTGCAAAATGACTTTTATTTGCAAGTTTTTTAATGCTATCAATCCTGTATTGAGACAACCCTTTTATACAAGAAAAAAAGAGAAACAAAGACATGGTGGTTTCCATCCTATTTTAAAAATTGTTTTAAAAATTAAGTACAAAAACTTGCATTACAAAAAAGCTTTAAAAAAATTCCTTGATTGTACAAGGAGGTACAGGAAAACTTGACCAATGTGGTTATTTAGAACTGGGTATGGGGGCACGACAGAGAACAAAGTACGAGACCATTTCCTCCCCGCACCTGAGTAAAATAGAAAAGAATGCCAAGATAAAAGGGACCTGGGTGAAAAAAAAGTGTTAACCACCAGTATTTCCAAGTAAGCTCAATTGGGCCCCACTCATATGGAGGGACAAGCGCTACCCAGGTATTTTCTTTTGTACGAGGAAGGCTGGGGTTCTCACACTTCCGCTTCCGCACTTTTGCTTTAGCAGGGGGGGGGGGGGGGGGGCAGTTTTGTTGCTGCGTCATCAGGGCATTTTTAACCCGCGGTTAATAATGACGGGGCGCCACCTGGGCTTCACCCACCCACTGTAACCCCGGGCCTGGGTCATGTGTGGCCGGGACGGGTATAGTCAATGCCCATTTCAACAAAAGGGGGGTTGAAAGACTCCTTTTTTGGGCATTTTTTTAAATGTGGGGGTCTGCGGTTTTGGGGGCCAGCTGTGGCCCAGGACAGGGATATTCAATGCCCAGTTCAAGAAAAGAGATGGTTCAAATCATACTGCCTTCTGGCATTTTTCAATTTGGGTGATCGGGTTTTAAAGGGGTCAGCTGTGGTACAAGACAGGGATAGTGAATGGTCTTGGGACTTTTTTTCTGTGACTTTTATAACCAGTGGTTGCCTAAATGTGCAGTATCCATTTCTGTTGTGGATGTTAAAATTTTGCTTCTCCCCCTTGTTTGGGTTTTAATAAAGAAGGTTTGTTGCCCCCATAACTTTAAAGGGCCTCGTCATAATCACGCTCACATCGAAAAAATTATCGAAGGGCCGACAACGACTTTTGATCATCTCGATAGCCAACGCATCGCTCAACACTAAAAAGGAACACCGGGAGAAGCAATTTTATCTTTAACCCTTTTAAATCAACGCCTGAAAAGTAGTTTAAAGACCAGAACATTTTTTTATTTTTTGCCTACTTGCGTTTACTTTTAACAGTTGTAACTTTTTTATTTTTTCAATGACGCAGTTGTATGAAGCTTCGTTTTACTCGAGAATAGTTGTACTTTATGGGGAAAGTTTAAGTTCACTTTTTTTTTACATTTTTTTTTACACCATTCACATTTCACACTTAAAAACTGGGTAGACAATTTACAGGGTTTTTCGGGGTTGGGTACTTATATGTGTAAAAAGTTTTTTTTGTGAGTGTAATGATCACAATTTTTTTTTTATTTAAATTTATATTTATTTATTTTTTATTTTATTATTTTTTTTTTACACTTTTTTTGTTTTTTACTTTTTTTTTTAATCCCCTAAAGGAAGAAGTGTTTTACTTTTTTTTTAAATTTTTTTTTCCTTAGTAATGTTTAGCATATTCATTTGCTAATACATTAATCTGTGTCAGTTTTGACACAGGGATGTTGGACACCCCACTGTTTCCCTTTACTGGCTGTTAAAAAAGGCACCCTGGGGCCCTCTAGTGCCCCGGGCTGCGTACGCCCCTTTCCCCCCCTCGTCGGGTAAGGGGGGTTTCCATACCCACGAGCGGAAACCCCTTGTTGCGCTGCGGTGACGATCCACGCAATCAAAGGGTTAAAGCACCGGGGGAGTGGAGGTTTCCCCCCCTCCCGATGCCGCAAGACTGGCTGGGATCAGGGGTGTTAATACAGCCCCATTTCGGGTGCTCTGCAGCCCGGGGGACGCAAACCCAAAGCTGCAGGACCCAAAGGACTCGCTGTAACGAACAATTAATTTCCCGAATCAAAGACGGGGGGGGTTGTTAAGGAGTTATCTTATTTCTATTTTTTGTCATGCCCCAATGGACAGACATGCTTTCTTAACTCTGGGAACACCCCTTTAGGGGGTTTATTTCCATCATTCTTGCTGACAGTTTCTTGCAAGTTTTAATAGGGCTAATCTCCATCAATCTTTTGCAGTTTCGTCTTGGAACAAGCAGCCTGCTTTTTGCACTGTGGATTCTAAAAACTACACTGAAAAAATCAGCGCCACACTGAAATCCTTTGTGGGATTGGGCTCCGTAGAACGTATGGAAAACATTTTATTTACATGTTTATGGAGAGCACTGCGTTCTTTTATCTCTAGGTAACAATTATTTTGCATGGATTGAAAGGCTCATAATAGCATGTATAATGATAAAAATCCCCCTTTTTCCTCCCTTACTCAACACTTTCAAAAAGTTTGAAAAAGCAAATCTTTTTATCTGTTTTGTGCATAATTAATTGTATTATTTGCTTATCAAGCACCATTCTGAAACTTTCATTTTTTGTCGTGTTAAAAAGATACCTGCCTAATATTAAGACACTGATCTGTAGGGCAGGAATAGGGGAGTTTTGGGGGGAATTGATTCTAAGAAGTGGAATTCGTCTGAATTTCGGGAAAAACTTGGTTTAAACGAAGTTCGAATTTTGGGGGAACTCGCGTGAACGAAGTGTGTTTTCATTATAAAATGGCTGCGAGCAATGGTGTTACAGGGGGAAAACACTCTGGGAGGAAGAAGGGCATAGCCTGCTGACATTGCAGAGATGAAGAAAATCAGGACCGGCGGGATTCTGTGACGTCAACCCCACTTTATAAACCCGGGCGCGAGCTTGGAGCTCATACGTCCACTGTACAAGTAGGGGAAGGGTGCTGCCAGGGTGTTTTTGATATCTTTATAAAGAACTAATTTTTACAGCGTTTTTTGGGGGGGTTTTCTAGCTTGTCTAGAGACTTTTTCTTACGTTCAAATTCTGATTTTTTGGGTATTGGAATGAAGTCCTGTGCCCCAAATGAGCTTCATATACTTTTAAATGCTACTGCTCAACACATTAAAATATCCAAGGTTATCAAAGCCTGTTCATTTTGTATTCATTTAAAAGAAACAGCGTTTTTACAACCCCAAATACCATTTAAATTTTTGGTTGTCATTTCTTTTTGCCAATTTACATCCGGGGTTAATTAAGCTTTTCGCTTTTTGGTCACTAAAAGAAACGTTATTTTCACCGCCAAAAAAGACTTTTTTCCTGGATAATTCAAACCCGAAGGTTTAAATTACAATTTTTTCTTTTGTTGTGTCGCGTAAAATACACCCCTTTTTAACACGTACAAAGTGGAAATTTTTGTTGCCAATTTTTTTGTGCAATTTACATCCAGGGGTTAATTAAGCTTTGTTCTGTGTTTGGTCACTAAAAGAAACGTTATTTTCACCGAAAAAAAATAAATGTTCCCTGTAGCAAAAATTCATAACAAAGGGTTTAAATTTACAAGTTTTCTTTTTTTGTGTACCGAAAAATACACGCCTTTTTAACACGAACAAAGCTGGTATTTTTGGTGCTCAATTCTTTTGTGCAATTTACTCCGGGGGGTTAAATTTAAAGGTTGTTCTGCTGTTTGGTCGCTAAAAAAACTTTTTTTTTCACGCCAAAAAGACATTTTCCCTGTAGCATAATTATAACCAAAGGTTAGTTACAAGTTTTTTGTTTTTGTGTCCGTAAAATCACCCATTTTAACACGCTACAAAGGGGGTTTTTTGGGGTTGCTAAATTCTTTTGTGCTTTTAATCCAGGGGTTAATTAAGCGTTTTTCTGTGTTTGGTCATAAAAAAACGTTATTTTTACCGCCAAAAAAACATTTTACCTGTAGAATAATTCATAAAAAAAGGGTTAATTACAAGTTTTTCTGTTGTTGTGACCGAAAAATACACCATTTTAAAACGCTACAAAGGGGTAATTTTTGGGTCAATTCTTTTTGCAATTTAATCCGGGGTTAATTGGGTTGTTCTGCTGTTGTGGTCACAAAAAGAAATTTATTTTTCCCCCCAAAAAAAATAAATTTACCTTGCATAATTCAAAAACGAAGGTTAATTACATTTTTTTTTGTTTTTGTGTCCCGTAAAATACACCCCCTTTTAAACCTAAAAAGTGAAAATTTGTTGGCAGTATTTTTTTTTTCGAATTTAATCCGGGGGTTAATTAAGCGTTTTTCCCTTTGTTGTGGTCACAAATAGAAAATTCTTTTTCACCGCCAAAAAAGTTTTTTAAATGTAGCATGATTCTAAAAGGTTAATTACAAGTTTTTTCTTTTTTTTGTCCCCATAAAATACACCCATTTTAACACCTAAAAAGGTGGTTTTTTTTGTTGCTAAATTTTATTTTGCGAAATTTACTCCGGGGTTAATTAAGCTTGTTCTGCTGTTGGGGTCACAAAAAGAAACGTTTTTTTTTTACGCCAAGAAAAATTTTGCCTTAGCATAACAAAACGAAGGTTAATTAACCCTGTTTGTGCTTTTATATTCATAAAATACACAGTTTTTTAAACGGCACATCAAGTAAATTTTTCTGGCCAATTGTGGAGCCTTTTTTTTTTTCCAAGGGTTACTCAGTTGTTACTGGGTTCATTTGGGGTCAAACCAGGTGTTATTTATCATATAAGTTCTTCATAAACAGTGTTGTACATTTTTGAACAAACAGTATGTCAGAAAGAGAGGTGGGGAGGCTCTTCAATGCGATGGCAGTGGGACAAAATTTTGGAAAGGGGCCCCGGTGCAGCACAGCAAAGGGGGGTGCAAAAGGGGGGCACTCGGTGAGGCCAAACTGCCGCGTATCTAGGCCGTGTGTTGACCCGCAACCCCCAAGGGTTTTGATTGGGTGATAGGGATCCCTTCCTCCCCCGATAAATCTACAACCCCCCCCCCCCATCCCGGTCGGGGGGGGGCAAAAAATTTTTCATGGGGGGTGGGTAGGGAAAGTTAAAAATTTTATTTGGTTCCCCCCGGGGATTATATTGTGGTTTGGGTTGAACATAAGCAGGAAGAAAATGAAGGGAGAAAGTATTTGGAGTGAGGAATGGGGAAATATTGGGTTTGTTTTAAAAGGGGAAAAGTATTTATTTGGGGGAGGGTGGGAGGTCATTTTGAGGGGTCAGTTTATTCCCAAAACCGGGGGATGAGCCAAGCAGTGACGATGAAACACAAAACGATGATGATGTACCGACGCACTTGGGGGCCGGGGGAAGAGGGTGTCAGCTTGCCGTCAGGCAGTGGGGTAGCCAAGTGGGGAGTGGGCCCTGGTTTACAGGGGAGAGCAGGCGAGGTGGAGCCAAAAACCCCTGGGGGAAAAATCCGCTTCACAGGGCCAAAAAAAAAAAAAAAAAGAAACGGCACAGGGGCTCCGAGCGCGGGGCAGTAGTCATCAGTGTGAGCTTGGCGGGAAAATCAGCTACTGGCGGGGTAGGGAGTTTTTGCAAGAACCGGAGGGGGAATTGGGGATATGTGTTTATGGGGAAAAGTGAAGGTGGCCAGGGCTAACGTTGGACACGGCCTGCGTAAACAAACAGGTCACCTCCAGTGGGCCCGGGAGAAAGTGGCAACCACAGCACGCCCAGTGGCAGCATGCCTTGCAGCCAGTCAAGGCTCCACCACCTCTGCAAAGGGAGCTGTTTCTCTTTTGTCATCATTTCCCGGCCAATGCTCCTGCTCCTCGCTACTCTGGTGCCAGCTTTGTTCATGGTGCCCAGTGTACTGTTGAAAAAAAACAACAGTTGGATCCCAAAATCCTAAGGGCGAAATGACGTTCTCCTTCCAAGTTGTTTGGTACTGCAGTCCCTTCCTTCCAAATGGTGGACTCTGACCGTTCAGAGAATAATGGTTTTGCCGAGCGAGATGGAAGCTCCAACCATAATTTTTTTTCCCAAAAAAGGGAGTACCGCCCTTCATAAATATGTAGAGCAGAAGTGGGGGGGTCCTTGGCTTATGGTTTTTCCAAGGTGCACGGCAAGCGCGGACGTCTGGGCTGTAAATACGGGGGGCCCCGTACATTTCCTTTCGGCCCCCTGGGTGAATGTGCTTCCTTTCCCCGGCACACCAACAAAATTGGACCGAGACGCCGCTTTCTCCCCCACTTGTCAAACTGTGGTCCGCAATGCTGCCTCCTCCCCTCCACCCCCACCCTCATTTAGCTCCACAAGTACTGCTCAAACCACATTGTAGGACGCAGCGGTGTTTCACCTGGCTTGCCCCGGCGAACGAAGTCACCAAAAGGGGGGAAAGCCGCGTCAGCGCAAAATCGATGTTGGTTTCTCGCACAACTGCAAATTTTGGAAACCCTGGTGATGGACAATGGGGGTACATGGTGTCCGCCTGACCGGGAGGGATGGCCTGCGCCCCGCATGGGCATGTGTTCAATCTGGTTGTGAAAAG
>JAODAL010058581.1:0-22000 GCA_025379985.1 Phyllomedusa bahiana | reverse complement strand
TAAACCCCTTCCCCCAAAACTTTTTTTTTGAAAAACCCTTTTACCTGAAAACGTGCATTAAAACTTTATACATTTTTTCAAAAAAAGGGCCCTCAAAAAAAAGGGGCAATTCCTACACCCCTTTAAAAAATTTGGCCAAGGGGGGATCCCCTTTTTTTGAAAAAGGGGGAAATCCCAAACTAGAAAAATGTAAAAAACTGTTGGAAACCCCGGGTTTTTTTCCAAATATTTTTGTCTGAATTTTCCCTTTTTTTCACCCCAACAAAAATTTTTGAAGATCCAAAAAATTTTAAATTTTCTCACATGAACTTCAAAGGGGGAAAATTTTTAAATAAAAATTTTTAAAATTATAAATTGAGTCTAGTTTAAAAAAATTCCTTGAATAATTTTTTCACTACAAACCCAAAAAAAAAATTTAAAATAAACCCAAAAAAAAGCGCCCAAAAATAAAATCCGATCGGGAAAATATTTCAAAGTTTTCAGAAAAACAATAGCATCCCCCCCAACCAACCCTAAAAAAAATTTAAAAAATTTTTGGCGCACACCTTGCCCATAGCCGTTTCCCTTTTTATCTGGGATAAAAGGGGCCATCAAACAAAAAAAATTTATGTGTAAAAAACAAAATCCAATAACTTAAAACGAAATCATTTTTTTCCCCGTAAATTGTGCCCTTTCCTTGGGTTTAAAAAAATCGATTGTTTTCAGGACCAACCCTGTCGAAGTTTTTATAAGACCTTTGAAATTCAAAAATTTTTTGCAAGAATTGTGACCTTAAACTACCACAAGATCTTAAAATTCTCACCCACAGTACCCTTTGTATTTTTTCAGATATGAAAAAGGGGGCCAGTGACAAAGGGCATCAGTAAAAGCGCCAACATACGGGGTTTGGTTTCCTTGGGGTTAAATTATTTCAACCCCTAGACTATCGGTCTTCCCGGGTTTTGGGCACAACCCTCTTTATGCACTTTTGGTAATGCATAAAAGGTAGCAAAAGTGGGGATTCAAAATTTGGGCAAAAAATTTTTACTCCTCCTCAAATTAATTTTTTTCCCTAATTCCCAGTCCAAAAAAATCCTTTTTCATTCCTTCAAACTCATTGGTTGGGTTTTTTTTGGAACCCCTTTTCCTAATTTTTTTCTGAATCCCCCAAGTATTCTCCCCAACCATTGCTCTATATCCCAATTTAATTAAAAAATTGGAAAAAATTCCCCACCCGGGCACTGGGTTGTTTAAACTACCCTCCCTGTTATTTGTTTCTTCAAAAAAGCTACTTTTTCCTCCCATTTTAAATTTAAAGAAGATGGTTGTCGTTTTGAGGGGCAAAATTTTTTTTATTTTTTTTGTTTATTTATTTTCCAAAAACGTATCCAAAAAATTAAATTGGGTGATTGGGAGGGTATTCCTAATTTTGGTTTCAACTTATTCAAGGGGTAATCTAAATTTTGGGGGGTCTCCTTCACCTTCAACCTGAAATTTGGTTCAAGTTTCCCCAAAAAGTTTTTTTTCCCTAGTTTCCAAAAGGGTTTTTTCCCTCACATTTTTTTTTTCTTTTTAAATTATATTTTATGTAAAGCCAACCTTCTAGCAAAGAGATAAAAAACCCTTTTCCCCATACAAATTAATTAAATTTGGGAAAGGGGAAGTTAATGTAATGACCAAAATCCCAAACACCTTTTTTTAACCCTATTAAGGAAAAATTAATCATTAAAAAATTTCCCCAAACCTTAGGTTATTTCTGAAAAATTCCCCTTTTCCCCCGTTTCCCTCAAAAAAAATCCTTTTTTGTTCTAAAAAGATTTTTGGCACTGTGTTCAAACCTGTCCACCCCTTTTCCCACTATTTGGCTTTTTTGAAATTCCCAAACTAAAAATCATTCCTTCCCTTCCCACACTATGGGTTTCACCAAACACAGGTTCAGAAGACGACACATTTTGGAATTTACAAAATGGGAAAATAAGGGCTAAATTCTGGGGCATCTGTGGGAAAAACCCAAGGGAAAAAAAAGGGCGATCGGATTTTAGTTTTGTTGCAGGAAGAGGCGAGATGGATATACGGGACTCAATAAAATTAAAATTTAAAAGGGCCCAAATAAAGGGTTTTTTTCCCATTTTCACATTTATTTTAACCTTTTCCCAAAACCCTAAAAATTTTTTTTTTGAAGAAAAATGATATATGGGGGAATTAAGTAGGGGTCAGGGATAAAGCAGGGTTTTGGAATAAAAAACTATAGAAAAATCAGGGGTTCAAAATACGTTTTCCCCTTTTGGTTTTTGGGTAATAAAGATGGGAATTGATACGTGGGGGCCAAAGGGTTTTTCTATTTAAAAAAATTGGGATTCATGTATATTGTTTTTAAATCCCATGAGGGGTTTTTGGGCACTGAAATGGAAATTTTAAATGACATCGCTTGCTTGGTCGAAAAGGGCACCCCGGGGGGTAGATTACAATCTTTTTCATGTAAATTTTTCATCTATTTATAGTTTTTACTGTTTCTGCTCGCTGCATTGTTTTTTGTGAAAAACTTTAAATACAATATAGGGGAGTATAGTTGTATGCAGATGAAATAGATTTTTGGAATGAACTAAAAATTTTTTTAAATTGCCCCCATTTTAAACAAATGAATTAGGTGGCAAAGCCGGGACCAGTAAGAAAGAATCTTTTTAATGGGAAGGTTTTAGGGGGGAAAAACTGCGGGAGGGAAGGCAGGCTAATTTAAAAGGGCTGCAGTTTTATTAAAATAAATTTAATTTAAAATTACATGAAAAAGAGAAGTGGTTTTAATGGGAAAGACAAAAGCCAATAGTTTTTACGGGTAAAATTTGGAATATTTTATTTAAAAAGGTTTTGCACTTTTTTAAAAAAGGGAAAAATGAAAAATTGAAATAAAGGAAAAGTGCTTTAAGGGAAAGTAAAAGGGACAATAGGGGAAACAATACAATGGGGGTTTTTATTTTCCCCAAAAGAATATCCCAATAGACATGGAAGAAAAGGGGGGTTTTTTGGGATTTGAAAAAGCTGGCGGGTTTGGCTGTGGAATGAACTCCAAATTCTGCTTCCCTTTTTTTTCCTTTTTTTTTTTAGGTAAACCCACGCAGAGGCAAAAATAGAGAAATGAAAACGGAATCCATCACATTTCCAGGACTGAAATTCTATTAAACAGAAAACGTTTTGGCGCGGGCATTACGGAAAGTTGGTGGGTAAGCCCGCCAATGGAAAAGGTGAATTTAATTTTTGGGGATTGTTAGTTAGGGGAGAAATGGGTGGCAGCAGTTTTATGATTTGTCGTGCAGGAGGGGCGAAGGGGGGGATGGGTTTTTGTTTTTCCTTAAGGAAAATTGGTTTTGGGGCACCTGAAAGGGTATTTATCTAACATGATATAAAAGGAAGTGAGCTTAGACCACATGGATGGGGACCCAAACCCCCCTTGAAAACCAGTTTTTTTGCCAGCTAACCTGTGGGGGGACGTCAAAATAGGGAATTTTTTTAAATGTGTTTTTCCCACCTCGTCTACAAGTGTCACCGCTGCAGAGGGTGTCACAAGGGGCAGGGGTGGTTTAAAAATCAATGTTTTTTTTTAAAAAAAAAAAATTAAAAAAAAAAAATAAATCGGGTTTTTTTTTTCCAAAAAAAAACTGTTTTTTTGGGGAAAAATATTTTACCATTAAAAGGGTTTTTTCCCCATAATGAGATAAAGCTGATTTTTTAAAACTTGGTAAAAATAAAGGCGAAATAAGTTTTAACTTTCCCACAATCCCCAACTTTTCCAGGGGTTTTTTTTAAAGGTTTTGGGTGGGCATTTCTCTCCCTTATTATCACAGACGTCTGCTTTATTTTACCATTCCCTCAAAACGGGAAATTGATTTTCCGCAGGGGCCCCCCACCTCTTCTTCAAAGCAAAAAAGTTAGAACATGAACGGGAATTTTGAGAAAAAAAAACCTTTTTTCCAAATTTTCCCAACCAAATTTTAAAATACAGAAAAACCCCCTTTTCGGGCCCAAAGGGCCCCAAAGAATTGAAAATTTATTTTTCTGATTTTTTTGGATTTGGAAAAGTTTCTGCACAACACAAGAAGAATGGAATCTAAGTGTGAGGGGGAGGAAGGGCAAGCAGACAAGAAAATAAAATGAAACTTTGAGCAAAATACGGCAGCAAGCCACAGACAGACAAGCCTGGACCCGGGTTTGTGTGAAGGAAATTTTGAGGGTTTATTACTTTCTTTTCCCTTATTTTTGGCACGGGCCTTAAAAAGACCCAGTTTGGGAATTTTTTTAATGAAGCCCCCCCCTTCGCCATGGGAAAGGCCCAGGAAACGTGAAAAATTTCAAACAAGCAACAAAGAGATGAAAAGGCCGGGTTTTGGCGCAAATGAGCAACATCTTTGAAATGCGGGGATGAAGATGCCCAAAAGAAACACTTCTAAACCAGGCAGGACCCTTCGGGGTTGGTAAAAAAATTTATTTATGAAAATCCTATTTCTAAAGACGGGAACTTTCATGTTTAGAAAAATAAAATTTTTCTTATTTTTTTAACGGGGCTTTGTTATGTTTTTTGGGGTCCCAGAAATAAATAAAAGAAAAAAAAAAAAATATTTTTTTTTGGGGGCATTTAATTGTTGGGGTTACAAAAAGCAGTTTTTTGTAAAAAAAAAAAATAACGGGCTTTGACTTTTTTTTGTTTAGGGGAATTCATGGTTTGGGGAAACTATCCCCACCCCAAAATTTTCACCATCATCCTGTTCTACAGTTTCAAAAGAACCCCATCCAGGTTTAGGGGGCTTCATTAGCACGGCATCATCTTTCAGACCCCACACCACAAATCACCACACCCATAAAGGAAAAAAAACCTTTACCTCCGGGAAAAACCAAAATGGGTTTTTGTGATAAGAACTACCCAGTTTTTAAAAAAAGAGTTGATTGATAAAAAAAATTTTTCCCAGTTTACTTAGGGGAAAAGCTAACCCCTTTTCCGTCTGACTGAGAACCCACATTTCTTTAAATAGGTTCAGTCACTGGGAAAACCCAGGAAAACAGCCCCACCCAGCAGGGGGCTGAAGTTTGCAGGGGAAACACCCGGGATAAAGTGAAGGGACAGAGAAATGGAAAAATGTGAAACCATTTCGGGGGGAAAAAATTTTTAAACCCTAAGTATTAAAGGGGTGGGGGAAATTTGCCCCAAGAATCCAAATGAAAATGTGCTTGTACAACAACAGAAGAAATAAAAGTTTTCCCTTCCCACAAACAACTGATCTTCGGGAAAATGCACACACAGCAGAATACTTACAAGAAGGGGCAGAAAAAAAGCTATAACAAAATGTAAACCAAAAATTAAAATTTTCCCAGTACGCATTTTTGGTCACTGAAAATGCTGCAAACTTTTTCCAAGATGAGAAGAGATTTAGAAGAGCAGAGGGAAATAAAAAACCCTTTTTAATAACATATGGTTGCTGCCATTTGCTGCACCTCTTTACCAAAAGCCTTAAGTTTTCCCCAAAAAAAAGGGGAAAATTTTTGTTTAAAATTTGGGCAAAATTTCTTCCGAAAATTAATCATTTTGCGCAGCAGCCTGAAAAGGATGGGGTAAACCAAGCAAACCGCTCCCACAAGATGTTAAAATGGAACTCTGTGGGGGATTTGTTTTAGCAAATATCAAAAACTGGCCTATTCGATGACATTTTTGGGAAAAAAGAAAATCGAGAAAAAATTAGTTTGGCACTGTAAAGGGCCAAATCCTCAAAAATTGGGTTTTAAGAAAAATGTTAAAACTTATCTGACTCCTGAAACCCATCCTCAAGTTTTAAAAAACAAAATACAAAAAAAAGCTTTTTTAAATTTCGGATCCCTTTTTGAAATTGAAAGGAACTGAGTGAACATTTAAAAACAGAACACACATGGCCCAGAAATTAAAAAACAACAGTAAAAAAACCCGAAGGGGACAAGCCCCGACTCCAGCTAAATTTTTTGGCAAAAAATTGTAAATTTATCCAATACCCGGGTTTTCCCCCAAAACCTAAGTGCGGGGAAGAGGATTTAAGCTATACATTGGGTATCCAGAAAATCACCATCTTTAATGCCAATTTATAATAAACTTCAGAGCTGGGGGGGGAACCATTCAAGAAATAAAAAGTTTGCTGAAGTTTTTTTTAAAAGGAAGGTCCCACACCATAAATTTGGTGAAATTCATTTTAAAGCGCTTGGATTTAGAGACGTTCAAGTAAGTTTTTCATTTTTAAAACAAAGTAGTTTTCTTCTGAAAAGCGTTGGGGAAAGAATATTCCTTTTCCTTTGGACTCTTTCATTCAAAATTGAGAAATCGGTTGGGACCCAATAAAGCGGGAAAGCTTTTTTTCTTTTCCAGATTAGAAAAAGGAACAAAGAAGAAGATGATGATTAAAAAGACGAAAAGTAAAAAACAGGGGCCGGGCAGGGAGAGTAGTTTTTTTAAGTTTTTCTTTGTGGCGGGGGCTAAAGCCCTATGGTTTTTCTTAAAATTTTTAAAATATTTTTTTTTAGTCCAAAATTTTGTTTAAAAAAACAGGGAAATGTTTGTTTAAAAGGCAAAAAAACAAAGCTGTAATGTTTTTTATTGTTTTCCGTGAATAAATCTTTTTAAAAATTGTTTATTAAGGTAAAGGATTTTTTTTTTCCCTTCCTTCCAAAAAAACAGAACAGTGGTGCCCCAAAAAAGAATGTTTAAACCCCCTTTAAAACTGGGGGGAAAAAAAGAAAATATAAAAAGTGTTTAAAAAAAATCTTAAATCTATTTTCAGGGTTAAAATGAAAAGAACAAAGGTTTGGGGTAAAAATTTTTTGATTTAAATAAACTGATTTAAATAAAGGGGCCCTTACTGACTAGTGTTTAAAAAAATCGGATTTAAAATTTCGTTAGATTTAAATCAAATCCACCCCCCAAAGGGGCCTTATTTTTTTTGTGCCCAAAGAGTTTAAAGGGACGCCCTCCCCCAAGTGGCGGCTTGGGTTTCCCTTACTCGGAGCAAGTTAATTTTTTGTGTAAATTATAAAGGCTTTCCTGTTAACAGGTGGGGCTCCACCAGACTTGAAAAAATTAAAAAGGGAAACTTTTCCCTTTCTTTACAGAAGTAAAAAGGGGGTTTAAAAATTTTTGAATTTGAAATCGGGTTTTTTAAATAGTTTGGATAAGGGGCTAAGAGTTATACATAAAAAAAAGCTACTTTTAGTGTTTTACAGATAAAAATTTAAAGATTTTTAAGTTTGCCCTACGTCAAAATATTAAATATTAAATGGAACCCAAAGAGTCCCAATTTCAAAACTTTGGGTTACCAATTTATTTTTCATTGTAAAATATTTTTTATTTGGGAAAAATTTTACTTTGGGAACACAAAAAAATTGTAAAAAGGGCAAAAAAACCTGCAGGCCCATTAGGGTTTTCTGAGTTTGTTCGGGAAAAAATAGTATTGCCTCCCTCAATCCGCATACATGACCCACATCTGATCTAAATTATTTCCGGGCCCAGTAGAAATGGCCCCCTCTAACAAACTTGGGTTTTGGGAAAGTTTAAAAGCGGGGGACCACAAGGGGGCAAAAAACTCTAACAATGTCGGGGTAAAAAAGGGAAATTTTCCCTTTCACCAAAACAGTTTTTAGGGAAGGGTTGAACCTGCCTTCTTTGAAAGGGGTTTAAAAAATTTTTTGCTAAAAATCTTTTGCTATGGGGGCGGAAATTTTTCTCCCCGGGGGCAGCGTTTTGCTGCCCCAAAGTAAATCAATTACACCCCCTCATGTGATAATTCGAAGAAATAAAGAGCAGCACCCCGGGCCGGGGGCCCCAAATTTCCTTTCTTCCCTTTTTGGCCCCGAAATCGAACTAACTGGACCAACTTAAATAAAAAAATCCAATTCAAAAACTGGTCAAAAACGGGAAGTAAAATTCCCCCTACCTTTAAAAAAACTGTACCAATAAAAAAGTATAAGGGACCCCCAATAATTATCATAAAAGTTTTTTTAAATTCCAAATATTTTTAATACAAAAATTTAAATTTTAAACAAAACCCTGAAACAACCTTAAAAACATTTAAAAAAACACAAAAACCCCCCCAATACAAAATTTTGGGACCCCTTTCCCTTTAAAACCCAAAATTTAAAGCAAAATTTAAATGGGAAAAGAGAAAAATTTTAAATTCACATAACAACCCAAAAAGATAAAAAAATAAAAAAATGCCCCAAAACCCAAAAAAAGTTTTTATGTTTAAAAAAGTCCCAAAAACCCTATATTTCAATTCTTTTCCAAAGTGGTGGTATGTCACCAAGGAGGGTAAAAAAGCCTCGCCCGCCGGTTTCGCCCCATTTCCCCCCTCTTTATATTTTTTTGGGAGTCGGTCCATTTTTTGACGACCCGACTCCCCCAAAATAGGAAAACCGGGTTTCCAATCCACACCCTTGTAGACCAAAACCCCTTAGAGCAAAAAAGGGTTTTCCCTCGGGGGCTTCGCCCAAAATTTTTTCCCCCCCCCAAATCTCCCGGCCTCTCATCGCTCTAACTGCCGCCCACCCATAAATCCCTCCATGGTGAGTCACCTCCTGCAGTCTTAACTTTAGTAACAGACTTTGACAGCTTCTCATTCAGCCAAGTAAACTCTGTTTAGAGCTCTGCAGCCTGAGTACTAGACTTTATAACTCTCTTGCACTCATGTCAGTGTAACATGAATAGCAGAGCTGATGTGTCAATAACTGCTATAGACTCGCGCACAGCTTGAACAACACGTGTAATTATAAAGCTGGCTGTGGCTCTGTGAAATTGCATGGTGAGAAAACCTCTTTTAACTAATCTGGTTGTACCTGAAAGGTTTACTAAAGCGCGCCAAGAAGTGGCACATATGTGGCCCAGCATGTCGCAGACAACTTTATTATGGGCCTTAGAGACTTTCTGCATACTGCACGACACTGGGTGTAACGTGTCATGTGAAAGTGGGAATGGCCACAATGTGACACGCTGTGCCAAAATTTGCGCCAAAAGTCTGCTGTAGACTGTAAACCCCCCCCAAAAAATGGTCTAAGAAGTTAGACAAGTCTAAGGGTGCTTTCACACAGTGCGTTTGTAATGCGTTTTTTTGTGCAGGAAGACACAGCAATTAATGCTGTACATTGTGGCACAAAAATCGCAGCAATAATTGCGACAAAAATCGCGGTAAAAATCGATTTTTGCCGTTTTTTTATGCAGCAATGTACAGCATTAATTGCTGTGCCTTCCTGCACAAAAAAGCATCAAAAAAAACGCATCAAAAACGCACCGTGTGAAAGCACCCTAAAGCTGCACCAATTAATCAATCAGCATTAATCACTGTGATAAATTTGCAGCATTTTAACACTACTTTTAACTTTTAGACAGCAATACTAAATGAAGGCCAGAGTGTTTATTTGTGGAGGGGGGCCGTGGGAGGGGTTTACAAATTTAAAAAAGAAAAAAGAAAAAATCTGCCATTTTAAGTCAGAATTGTTCTGCTTTAAGACAATTCGGCAGGACAAGCAAAATACTTAGAAATTAATATCTACCATGTCCACTTTATGTGAGCATCACTTTTTTAAATGTCCTTATTTAAAATTTTCAACATAATTTAATCTTTGATTAGGGACTAGGTCAGTTCTGAGGGCCATTTGACACCTCCAGAAATCAGTCCATTTAAAAAAAAAAAAAAAAAACACTGAATTCCTTACAGTTCTTATTTATGTTGAAGCATTTTTACACCATAAAATTTTTTTAGAAAAAATAAAAATGTGCACGCCTCGATATATTCCGACAGCCAAAACATTTTTATTTTTAGGTGGAGGGAGCTGAGGGATTTTCTGTGGACTGAATTGATGTTTTCATTGGTACCACACTGGTTTCACATGACTTTCTGATCATGTTATTAAATTTTATGTGCAGCAGGATGAACAAAAAACCCACAACTCCGGCATCAGTTTTAATTTTTATTTTTTATAAAACAACGTTTATTGTGCGAGTTTACGTAATAGGCAGTTTTATTGCCCAGTCTACCCGGTGTGGTTTCAGACATGGAGGCCGTGTCATTAAGTTACCAGTCACTTGTATTTTTATGGCTTGGGATGTGGCTTCCTAAAGAATTTATAATAATTTATAAGACAAAAAGCGGACACCATTAAATACATGATATGGCGGGGTGCTACAGGCGTACCAAGTAACATGTAAGACACAAAAAGAAGTATAAAAAGATGAGCACTGCACATCCAAAATACAAAAAAATAAAAATAGTGCTTTATAAAAAAAAATTAAAACATTTAGTATATTTAGGTGAAAACAAAATGTTTGAGAACAAACATTAAATATGGTCCTAAAAAAGTGGCAAGGTTATATAAAACACAAGCTAGACGATTATATGTTCCATAAAAAATATCATATTTGTATAGCTTGTATTTCTACAACTTTGGATACTTTTTATTGCCCCTTTTTTTTAAGACCACATATGATGCCATTTCCCATACACATTTTATTTTGCTGTAAATATCCCACTTTTTGTATTAATTTAAGGGGTTTATGTTATTAATTTAGGCCTTTGTGGCTTTTTTTATAAAGCACTATTTGCTTGTATTTTTGATGTGCACAGCTCTACCTCTTTTTGCATCTTACATGTTACTTGGTACACCTGTCCCAGGGGCGTTACTACCGGGGTAGCAGTTGCTCCAGGGCCTGTGTGCTTAGGTGGGCCCGTGCCCCGGGGCAGCTGCTACCGCGTCCGCTACCCCGGTAATGCTGCTCCTGGGCCCGCCGGCAAAGAAATTAACAGTTCACTGCGGCGGGCGGGGAGCTGCGGGGCTCGGCGCATCCCACCTCTGAACGCCCGGGCCCTCCCCCCAAGGCCCTCGTAGTACAAGGATGTGCCGGCACGCGCTGCGTGAACGTAATAACACCGCGCCGCCCGCGCTGAGCAGAGAGGCTGCAGCACGGCGCATCGGGGGAGCGTGGACCGAGGTAAGTAAATGATTTCTTATTTTACTTGCCCCTAAGCCTGCCTGTTTAAAGCGCCCCCCCCCCCAAGCCTGCCTGTATAAACCCCCCCAAAGCCTGCCTGTATCCCCCCAAGCCTGCCTGTATAAACCCCCCCCCAGCCTGCCTGTATAAACTCCCCTGTATAAAGCCCCCCTAACCCTACCTGTATAAACCCCCCTGTATATAGCCTCCCCTAAGCCTGCCTGTATAAACCCCCCTGTATAAAGCCCCCCCTAAGCCTGCCTGTATAAACCCCCCTAAGCCTGCCTGTATAAACCCCCCTGTATAAAGCCCCCCCCCTAAGCCTGCCTGTATAAACCCCCCCTGTATAAAGCCCCCCCCCGTATAAAGCCCCCCTAAAGCCTGCCTGTTTAAAGCCCCCCCTAAGCCTGCCTGTATAAAGCCCCCCCCTAAGCCTGCCTGTATAAAGCCCCCTGTATAAAGCCCCTATAGGCCTGCCTATAAAAATCCGCCTGTATAAAGCCCCCCTAAGCCTGCCTGTATAAACCCCCCCCTAAGCCTGCCTGTATAAACCCCCCTGTATAAAGCCCCCCTAAGCCTGCCTGTATAAACCCCCCTGTATAAAGCCCCCTCCCCCACCCCCCGCTAAGGCTAGGTTCACACGGTGTATTTGCAGGGCGTAATTACGCCCCGCAATTACGCCGTGTGACCGGGGGCGGGGCGGGAGCGGGGGACTGAGCAGGGGGCCGGCACTTCGCCGGCCCATAGACTTGAAATTGCTAGCGGCGCGTATTTGCAGCTAGTAATTCACATGTCAATTATCTCCCCGCCCGGCGGCTTCGCCGGGCGGGGAGAGGAGATGTAATCCATAGTTCTCTATCAGAGCTGTGGATTACCGTAATGAATGGGCCGATTTCATCCCGTAATTTGTGCACTTCGGCGCGTAATTAAGGACCGAAATACGGCCCATTTTAAGCCGTGTGAACATGGCCTAAGCCTGCCTGTATAAAGCCCCCCCCCCCCCCAAGCCTGCCTGTATAAAGCCCCCCTGTATGAAGTCCCCTTAGCCTGCCTATATGAAGTCCCCTTAGCCTGCCTATATGAAGTCCCCTTAGCCTGCCTATATGAAGTCCCCTTAGCCTGCCTATATGAAGTCCCCTTAGCCTGCCTATATGAAGTCCCCTTAGCCTGCCTAGATAGCCCCCCTTGCCTGCCTAGATAGCCCCCCTTGCCTGCCTAGATAGCCCCCCTTGCCTGCCTGCCTAGGTACCCCCCAGCCTGCCTGCCTAGATACCCCCCAGCTGCCTGCCTAGATACCCCCCAGCCTGCCTGCCTATATACCCCCTAAGCCTGCCTGTCTAGATAACCCCCAGCCTGCCTATATAGCCCCCTAAAGGCTGCCTATATAGCTCTGTCTGCCTGCCTGAATAGCCCTATAGCTACCGTGAAGCCTGTCTGCCTATATAGCCCCTATAGCCCCCTAAAGCTTGCCTACCTATATAGCCCCCAAAGCCTGCCTGTCTACTTATATGGGGCCCCTTTAGCTACCTAAACCCTACCTATATGGCCCCTATAGCCCACCTAACCCCTGTCTACCTGTATGGCTCCCTATAGCTACCTAAACCCTGCCTATATGTGCACTCTATTGGTTACCTAAACCTTGCCTATTTGGGGGCACCATATAGCCTATCTAAACCCTGCTTGCCTAAATGGACCCCATATAGCCAGGGGGGCAGGTGCTGGAAAAGTCAGGATTCTAAGATATTTGTGTCTAAGTGGTCGGGAGACGTCATCATGAAGGTCTGGACCGGATGCAGAACAAAGGGGAAAGTCAACGACTCGTCAGAGAAACGTCACCTGTGAGTCACAAGATGTAACTACACTGTAATCACTTATATGTCTACAGAGCCTGTGTACACTGGTGTCTACCACTATATGGTCACTGTATGGAGGTAATATACAGTCTACAGATCCTGTGTACACTAGTATATACCACTATATGAAGAGTGAAGAAATCAGGCGATACCTTTTAGAGGCTAACTGAGTATATTTGATGGTGAGCTTTCGAGAGAACTAGCTCCCTTCTTCAGACATGATGATATACAAGAAATTTGAAAATTCACAGGCTTTTTATACACAACAAGACATGGACCTTCAAAGGATCTTAGAATTCTTAAACATAACAAAATGCAATATAAGCAAACAAGTCATTTACAACAGGTCAAACAATTAACTATCTGGAAACTTGTGAGGCATGACAGAGGGGTCAGTAAATCTGCAGTCTTATCTCACAGCCATCACGTGTAATTTGTGGCCATCACAGTTCACATATAGTTTGACATAAAACTAGCATGGATATTTAACCCCTTTTGCAGAGTCTGAAACATATAGTTTTATGTCAAACTATATGTGAACTGTGATGGCCACAAATTACACGTGATGGCTGTGAGATAAGACGGCAGATTTACTGACCCCTCTGTCATGCCTCACAAGTTTCCAGATAGTTAATTGTTTGACCTGTTGTAAATGACTTGTTTGCTTATATTGCATTTTGTTATGTTTAAGAATTCTAAGATCCTTTGAAGGTCCATGTCTTGTGTGTATAAAAAGCCTGTGAATTTTCAATTTCTTGTATATCATCATGTCTGAAGAAGGGAGCTAGTTCTCTCGAAAGCTCACCATCAAATATACTCAGTTAGCCTCTAAAAGGTATCGCCTGATTTCTTCACTCTTCTACTACTTTCTATGGCTAACACGGTACAACATTATACTAATACCACTATATGGTCACTATATGGCAGTACTATTGGTCTTTGTGTACTGATCAGTAATAGTGTAGGGGTATTATTCAGTCACTATGTGGTGGTAATTTGTGGTCATGTTCTGGTGGTATAATCAAGTCCATATGTAGTAGTGTTATTGATAATATTGGTTTTGTTATAGTGGATTTGTTTGGTAGAAGTATGATAGTGAAATGTATGGTGAGGTATTTGCCCCTTGTATTATCTACATTATCTAACAGCATGTCCTGGTACATGGTCGTGGTCAGGGAGGTGGGCGAGGGGCCTCATCCAAAAGTTTGCTTTGGGGCCCTGGTTTCTCTAGTTCCGCCCCTGACCTGTCCCTAAGTTATATTTAGTGGTGTCCACTTCTTATCTTTCACTTTTATCTTTTTTTAGGAAGCCACATCCCAGGCCACAGAAATACAATAAGTAATCGATCAATGAGCATTCTCCAGGTCTGATATCACTCTAGGTAGGCATGACTCAAATTAACCCCATTGAATGGGACAAATCAAAGTCTATATCTGCGGTGAAATTTATCACTAATAAAAGTGAAGATCTGCAAGAGAAATCCACAATCATTGCCCCAGATTTATGAAATTCATCGTTCCTTTTCCTTTTCAGATACTAAAAACGGAACTGAAATGGAAAGGAATGGCCTCCCCTTGATTTCAATGGAATTTTAAAAGTCATCAGTTCAGTCGTGTTCCATTCCATCAGAAAATAATTTTTTTGATGATGAAAATAGCAGGGGCTGCTGACCTATTGTTTCCGTGAAGAAGGAGAAAAAAAAAAGTTCAGTTTTTTTTTTTGTTTTGTTTTTTTACGTTGAGTTCAATGTGAAACAGATCAAATGAATGGACATCCGTTTGTATCCATTTTTTCTTCTGTTCAAAAGATCCATTTTTTAATGTCTACACGTGTGCAGAAAATCAGACCTAAAAAACGTAGGCAAACTGATTGAAAATGGATGTCAAAGTGTTTTTTTTTTTTTTTTTTTAATAACTGATGAAAAATGGATAATACTTCAGTTGGTCTCTGACGTCCGTATTTTTTTTTTCTAATACATCTGTTTTTTGATGGATTTCAAAACGCAGGTGTGAATCCACCCTAAGCTGTAAATCAAGCACTAAGGTGAGACACAACTCTGACTAAGGTTAGTTTCACATCTGCGCCAGTGGTTCCGTTCGGAGCCTCCGTCATAGAGGTGAAATACTGAAGCCAAGATTGCTGGGCTATTCTTTTCATCTCAACGTTTGATACCACAGACCCATTGTAATAGATAGTGGTGTGGGTGTCCGTTGTGAAATGGATGGCTTCAGTTTTTCACCTCTGCGATGGGGATTCCAAACTGAACCTCTGGCGTAAATGTGAACCAAGCCCAAGGTTGTCTGCATGTTTCGCTCTCACCGCAGCCATTCCCTTTCATGCCACCTCCCTTCTCCATAGACTTCTCTGGGCACCATATAATCACGTTCCTTAATCAGCCGACAGTCCAACTTCTACACACATGAGGAATTTTATCAGGTTTTTCCTAGTGATAAGTTTAGGAGAGAAAGGGAGCTGAAAATGAGCCCGATTAGTTGAAAAAGAAGCATTTTTCTCAGATACGATATATTACAAAGTTTCCTATATTTACTTGAACTGTTAATTGATGCAAAGTTTGATGAAAACAAAGCATCAATCTATGACAAAAGTAACCACTTTCATCAATACATTAAAAAGAAATCTAGCATTTACCTCTGGAATTTCTGATACAAATGGCAAGTTGTTTCATATTTTTTCTTAAGCTTTGAGACTGCGTTGTCAACTTTGGTGCTCAGATTATCCATGTTGCTATCAACTTGATTCAAAAGTCCAAAACATTTACTGACACTGTAAGAAAAACATAGAAATGAGGGCACTGTGTGCAATACAAGCAACTTAAAAGTTAAAATTATGATAAAATTAACATTTTGTTAAACTAAATAAACTTGTAGATACTGTAAAAAAAAGGCTCATGTATCAAATAGGACAAGTGCACACATAATGGATTTGCTGCATAAAATTATTTCAGCAAAATGCACAGTAATCCGCACTAAATTGTTTGGATTTTTGTGCAGATTTAACTCTACAAATTCACACACGTCACCATTGAAGAGCAAAAAAACCAAAAAACGCTTCCCTGGTATCCAGCAACAGGTCAACATACCATATCGTCAATGGAGTCCGGTAAACAAGGAAGCAGCGGGGCATTGGTTAGCTAAGGATATTTGGGGAAATTCCACAACTACTCTGTGCTCAATTCGCAATAGAAATTGATGTACTACAGATTTTAAAATCCACGCTGCAGGTCAGTTTTTGTCTAGGAGATTTCTAGTGATCCCAATTTTTGCTTTTTTATATGTTTTAGTACTTTTTAAATAAATAAAAACTTGTTTTTTGGGGGGCTGTAACTTTTATTACTATCATTTTAACCACTTATTTCAATTTTCTTAGGAATGCAAAGTGACTGAAAAAAAAGGAAAAAATTCACTTCTGGACTTTTACAGGCATGGGGATACCAATTATGTTTATTATTTAATTTCGAAAATGTCAAAAGAGGGATGTTTTGAACTTAATTTTTCTTTCACTTGTACTTTTAGTCCTTGTAGGAAATGACCACTAGGGGGCCCATTTGCTGGTACAATGTTCTGCAGTATTAACATTACAAAACTGTATAGAATAATGGTAGTTATATATTTTAGAGCGTCATTGATTCCAGGGCACTGTACATTCAAATGGGTTACATACATAAAATAAGGCAAACAAGTACAATGGTGACGATAAATAACTAACAACTGGTACAAAGGGAGAGAAGACCCTGTCCATGAGGGTTTACAATCTACAACCTCAACTCCAAAAAAGTTGGGACACTAAACAAATTGTGAATAAAAACTGTATGCATTGATGTAGAGGTGACAACATCTATTATTTTATTCAGAATAGAACACAAATCACAGATCAAAAGTTTAAACTGAGAGAATGGATAATTTTAAGTGAAAAATATGTTGGTTCAACATTTCATGGCGTCAACAAATCCCCAAAAAGTTGGGACCATGCCATTTTTACCACCGTGTGGCATCTCCCCTTCTTCTTACAACAGTCAACAGACATCTGGGGACAGAGGAGACCAGTTTCTCAAGTTTAGAAATAGGAATGTTCTCCCATTCATGTCTAATACAGGCCTCTAACTGTTCAGTCATCTCGGGCCTTCTTTGTCGCACCTTCCTCTTTATGATGCGCCAGATGTTCTCTATAGGTGAAAGATCTGGACTGCAGGCGGCCATTTCAGTACTCGGATCCTTCTCCTACGTAGCCAAGATGTTGTGATTGCTGCAGAATGTGGTCTGGCATTATCTTGTTGAAAAATGCAGGGTCTGAAAGAGATGACGTCTAGATGGGAGCATATGTTGTTCTAGAACCTGAACATAGCTCATTGCATTAATGGTGCCTTTCCAGACATGCAAGCTGCCCATGCCACAAGCACTCATGCAACCCCATACCATCAGTGATGCAGGGTTCTGAACAGAGTGTTGATAACACCTTGGGTTGTCCTTGTCCTCTCTGATCCGGATCAGATGGCGTCCCACTGTTCCATAAAGCACTTCAAATCGTGACTCTTCTGAACACGGAACAGTTTTCCATTTTGCCACACTCCATTTTAAATGACCCCTGGCCCAGTGCAAACGGCTGAGCTTGTGGAGCTTGCTTAGAAATGGCTTCCTCTTTGCACTGTAGAGTTTCAGCTGGCAACGGCGGATGGCCCGGTGGATTGTGGTCACTGACAATGTTTTCTGGAAGGATTCCTGAGCCCATTCTGTTATTTCCTTGACAGTGGCCTTCCTGTGTGAGGTGCAGTGACGTTTAAGGGCCCGGAGATCACGAGCATCCAGTAGAGTTTTACGTCCATGACCCTTACACACAGCGATTGTTCCAGATTCTCTGAATCTTTTGATGATGTTATGTAGGTTGATGATGATAACTTTAAAGTCTTTGCTATTTTACGCTGGGTGACACCATCCTGGTATTGCTGCACTATCTTGGTGGAATTGGTGATTCTCTTATCATCTTGGCTTCAGAGAGACACTGACACTCTGAGTAGCTCTTTTTATACCCAATCATGTTGGCAATTCACCTAATTAGTGTTGATTGGTCTTCCAGCTGTTCATTATATGCTCAATGTATTGCTACTTGTCCCAACTTTTTGGGCATTTGTAGACACTGTGAAATTTTGAATCAACATTTTTCCTTTCAAATGTTACATTTACTCAGATTAAACTTTTGATCTGTCATCTATGTTCTATTCTGAATAAAATATTAGATGTTGGCACCTCCACATCATTGCATTCAGTTTTTATTCACAATTTGTTTAGTGTCCCAACTTTTTTTTGGGAATTAAGGTTGTACAAGAAAGGGGGAAAGAGACAGAAGGTGGGGGGCAAGCTTGCTTGTGAGTTGGTTTAGGAGCAGCTGGGTTGTTGTAGGTTATAGGCAATCCTGAAGAGATGGGTTTTTTAGGTTGCCTTTGAAGCTGGTGAAAGTGGAGGAGAGTCTGATGTGTTGGGGCAGTGAGTTCCAGAGTGTGGGGGAAGCACAGGAGAAATCTTGGAGAAGGTAATGTGAGGAGCTGATAAGGGGAGAGCAGAGGAGAAGGTCCTGTGAGGAGCGTAGATTGCATGAGGTGAGGTATCTAGAGATTAGAGCCGAGATGTAAGGAGGGGAGAGGTTATGGAGAGTCTTGTAGGTCATGGTTAGTAACTTGAAATGAATTCGCTGGGCAATGGGGAGCCAGTGAAGGGATTGGCAGAGGGGAGAGGCAGAGGAGTAGTGAGGAGAGAGGTGGATAACACGGGCAGCAGAGTTGAGGATGGATTGAAGGGGAGCAAGAGTGTTAGACGGGAGGCCACAGAGAAGGATGTTGCAGTAGTCTAGGTGGGAGATGACGAGGGCGTGGACCAGCATTCCTGCCTATGGTAGGGTGTGTTATTAGTAGTAAGAGGGCAGCCAAGGAAGCCTTCATTAGGCCCCTGGCTATCATGACAACCAGTCTTCACCACACAATCTCATTGCAGGGAGTTTGATCAGGGATGTGAACGTGTGCTTAATCCCTTAGATAGTGCAGTCATTAGGGTTATGACTTTTTAACTTTTTTGAAAATGTTAATTATCCTTATGTTGTATTTTGTGAACGTTTGCCTATGTTAGTTTTCTGGTGTTCCTTTGTTATTTTCATTCAAAAATCTCCCGCACCCTTTGTAATTTCACTTATAACACCTATAAATATGAAACATTAAAATATGTAATATTTATTTATAAATGAAATCTCTAAAATATATAAAAAAAATCTGTAAAATATGTAAAAATTCAGATGTGTTTTTGAACTATGTGAAGTATATAATTTCTACCATACAGAGGAAAAATGGACTCAATTGAAATAGCCTAAACTACCCTCACTTCATAGTGCAAGGTGGAATTTACGAGCAATCTTAGCATTGATTGCTTTTTTTCCTTCTTCCACAATGGAAAGGTAGATTTAAGCCTATTTGTGACTTCATTGCTAATTCATGGGCAGCACTATTCAGAGGACACATACAATGAGCTGCTATTTCCAAATTGAAATGTCCTAAGGCTTTAAAATGTTTTTATAAAAACTGGATAAAGGAACCATCGCCGATTGATGTTCCTCAATCAAATATGGTTGCCGAGCGAGCTGTTAAAGGGGTTTTGCCACGATCTTATTTCATACCTCCTGCATCCAGCTCTTCAGCTATGTGTGCCCAGAAGGGGGTGTGTGATTTGTTTGAATTGCATATCATGTGACCCTGCAGGATGACATCACCAGGCCTTTCCTCTCTCTAGTGAAAGAAAGGTCTGTTTATGTATAGAATTGTAAGTAGCTACAATGTAGCACAGAGGTAACATTTTTGCTTTACAGCACAGGGGTCCTTGGTTCAAATCCATGCAGGAACTTAACCTGTGGATTTTTTTTTCCTCTTTATCAATGCACAAACCTCATTGAGGATTTTTTTTTTTTTTTTTTATTTGCACTGTTTGACTTATTACTAACTGATCCAAAGGACGGGAGTAGAATGACAGCACCTGGGGTTTGAACACTCAGTAGCTACTTGAGAAGAAAGGTGATGTCGGAGCATGTGCGACCAGGACTGAGGAGCTCTCGTCCCTGGTCGTATCCCCTGGAGATTAGCTGTAAACAATGGATCACTAAAGGAGCAGCTAAAACAAAAACGGTCCAGAATTTTTAATAATGATGATTGGTGAAAATGTTTATTATTTAATTTTCAACGGCAATTTTACTTCGTAGCAAAACCCCTTTAAGCTCACGGAAGAGCTTTATAACACTACGAAAAATTACAAATATCTTATCAAATTCATAAGTGATAATTCACAAATTGAATTCCTTTTTGGTCATTTATTGTGTTATTTTTATTTGCAAATAACGTCATTGTTCAATTATCAACATTTTTTTTTATACTTCACCCTAATACAATATATCTACATGTGCAGAAGCTTTTTTTCCCAATTTCACATTATGATAGTTGTTTGAGTGTTTTAGACCAATATATTTCACACTTACAGTTTTTTTATGCTTTACATCATGAAGTACTATGAAATTAAAAGGGAGGGGGTTTTTATTAAATTAAAAAAAAAAAAAAAAAAAAAAAAAAAAAAACAAAAAAATATAAAAACAAAAAAAAAAAAAAAAAAAAAAAAAAACAAAAGAAAATTTTTTTTTTTTTTTATATTTTTTTTTTTTTTTTTTTTTTTTTTTTTTTAAAAATGGCAGGAGGGAGAAATACAGCACAAAAAATATAGGCAAAAGTTCATCAAATGCAACATCAGGATGAACAAAATTTTCAAAAAGGTTAAATAGTCATAACCCCAGCGGTCATGTTTACAGCGGCATCTAAAGGGCTAAGGCAGCCCTGTATCACGCCTTATCTCCAATCGCGGACGCTATAGGCGTAGCAACACCGATTACCCAATAGGAGCCGTGCTGAGGGAGCCGCTTTTACACCTGACACTGCGCCATAAATTTATGTCAAATGTCGGTAAGCGATTAATCCTTATGGCTTTACATAAAGTATCAATGATTTTTTTTAAATATATTACACTCTTAATATGGAAAGAAGAAAATTAAAGTTTACCTTATATCTAAAGCGCGTAGTAATTCAGTAAACGTAAAAGTCCTGTCATCAAAGTTGACGGAGGCTATAAACAGGCAAAGTCCCAAAGCTTCAATCTTCTTTAGAGTGTCCCGCTAACAAGCACAAAATCACTGTGTTAGAACAGATTGTCAATGTTCGCACTGTAAAAACCATTCAATAACCATAGAGAAAACCTTTAAAAGTGAAATCAAAGCATCTGGAAAATGCTGCATAAATCCTGATATTTAATAAATAAGTTATCCCTCGGAATACCACCATTACATACTGTACCTTCTGTGCACAAACATATTTTATTAGGCTACACCAGCAGTGGCAAACCTATGGCACACGTGCTAGAGGTGGTACTCTGAGCCCTCATTGCTGGCACCCGCGCCGGTATTAGTACCGCTGGCTAAAAAAAGAAATAAGGGCCCGGCCTCCACACCACAGCTAAATACATTTACATGAAGAACAGGCCCTCAGACCTGTTCTTTGTTTCAAACTTACTTCTGCACTGTGAGCGACGCCGGACCCCTCCTTATCTCGGTGCGAGGACGGGATGTCAAGAGACTTGTGTGACAAATTAAATCAGTGAGGCCTCGCCAGACACAGAGGGACTGTAGCAGGGACCTACACAGTGAGAGGGAGGGTCCTACTGGGTTTCCTAGATACCGATCTACAAAAGGGGGACCTACGTACCTATTTAACTACTTGAAGCCCTATATAGCCAACTACTCAAGGGGCGCCCATATACCGAGCTACCAGGACACCAAGGGGGTAATTATTACCATTTGGGGCACAAGGGATGGCAAGTGTGTACATGGGGGTGGGGGTCACAGTTAGGAAGATCTCAGGTGCTTGTGTTGTAAATTCTGCAGAAACGAGTTGTGGCCGGGAGAAGCCGGCATGGCAATCTGGAGCGGATGGAGAAGAAAAGGGAAAATGACCGACTCCTCACCCAAGATGTCACCTGTGAGTCACTACGTGTAACTGCACTGTGTGCACTTGTATCTACCAATATTGTCACTGCCGAGTTGTTTTTTCTAAACTAAAACACAGTTTTTCAGGTTTTAAAATTTTCGTGTCGGC
>JAODAL010058580.1:0-22000 GCA_025379985.1 Phyllomedusa bahiana | reverse complement strand
CAAAAACCCAAAACCCAAAAATGTGACTTTTTTGAAATATCCCCCTTGCATTTAAAAATTACTTTTCCAGAAATTCTTGTATTCAGCCCCGGTTGTTTGTTCCCCCAAAAAAAACCGGGTTCGTACGAAAAAAAACCACAGTTACGTCTTTTTTTTTTTTTTTGCGAAACCCAATTGTTCATAGAAGCAGAATCTACGTAAATCTTAAAACAAAAATTCTTTATTCAAAGGGGTTTAAATTAAAAGGGGTGCAAAAAAATATCGTTTATTATCCCAAAAAACAAAACAGTTACTTTTTTTTTTTGACCTTTTGCACCCCCAAAGAAATTTTTCATTGACGCAGAAATTTTTCGAAAAATTTTTAAAACAGCAATTCATATTCCCCAACCCCAAGGTAATTAAAAGGTGAAAAAAAAAATTCTTTATTATACCAAAACAAAAACATTTTACGTTTTTTTTGACTTTTGCCACCCGGGCATTTTTCATTGACGCAGCATTTACGAAAAAATTTTTAAAACAGCAATTCTATATTCCCCCCAGGTGAATTGAAAGGGCAAAAAAATCGTTTTTATACCAAAACATAACAGTTACGTTTTTTTTGGGGATTTTTGCACACCCAGCATTGTTCATTGTTTCACATCTACAAAAATCTTAAAACACCCAATTTATATTCCCCAAACGGGTTTAAAATTAAAAGGTGAAAAAAAAAACCGGGTTTATTATATCAAAACATAACAGTTACGGTTTTTTGATTTTTGGAAACCCCCCAGCATTGTTCATTGCGCAGAATCTACGTAAACCCTTAAAACAGCAATTCTATTTTCCCCCACGGGTTAAAATTGAAAGGTGCAAAAAATATCGTTTATTTACCAAAAAAAAAACATTTTACGTGTTTTTTGATTTTTCCCAACCCCCAGAAATTGTCATTACGCAGCATTTTAATAAATTTTTAAAACAGCAATTCTATAGTCCCCACAGGTGAATTGAAAGGTGCAAAAAAAAAACCGTGTTTTTAAACAAAAAAAACTAACAGATCCCAGACAAAAACGCCCCCCCTTTCCCGGCATTTTTTAAAATCGGGGGGTCAACATTTTTTAATGGTCTTTCTTTGCGGCCCAGGACAGGTAAGTCAATGTCCAGTGAAACTAAAAATGGTTTTTTAAAAGGGACCCCTTTTTTGGGCGGCACTTTTTAAATCGGGGGGTCTTTGGGGGTTTTTGGGGGGCTCATGCTGCGTTCCAGGACGGGAAAATTTCAATTTTCCATTAAAGTAACATGATGGTTCAAATAAATACTGCCTTCTGGACTTTTTTTTAATTTGGGGTGTGCAGGTTTAAGGGGCAGGCTGTGGTTTTCAAGGGGCAAAGGGGTATGAATGGTCTGTGACTTTTTTCGTTAAATTTTTTTAACCTTTAAATGTGTTGCCTAAAATGTAGCAAGTATCCATTTTACTTTTTGTGGGTGTTTTTTTTCGCTTCTCCGCCTTGTTTGGGTTAATAATGAGGGGTTTTTGCCCTCCCAAAGACTTTAATGGCCCCTCATTGCCCTCAAAATTTTTCGGGGAACGCTCACCCCCATCCCCCAAAAATTTATCCGGGAAATTAAAACGGTGTCCGAAAAACCCACGTCGGAACCTATTTTGAATTGAAACCTTGATTTAACCCAACGGGCCAAAAAAACTTTTATCCCAAAAAAATTTTCAAAAATTTAACCCAAGGGGGAATTTCAAGTTTTTTTTGTTTTTTTTGTACCCTTTTTTAAAAAACATCCATTTTTTAAAAAGCCCACAAAGCTGGTAATTTTTGGTTATAATTCCTTTTGCGGCCCTTTAGATCCCGGGGGTTTAAATTTAAACGTTTTTCTGCTGTTGTGGTAATAAAAGAAAAGGGTTTTTTTTCCCCCCCAAAGAAACAATTTTTTCCCGTAAACATTTTTTCATAAAAAGGGAAGGGGAATTACAATTTTTTTTGTTTTTTTGGGGTACCTTTAAAAAACACCCCTTTTAACCGCTACAAAGGGAATTTTTGGGGTAATTTTTTGGTTGGTCCATTTAAAATTTTTGCGGGCCAAAAAATTTTTTTAACCCCCGGGGTTTAAAAAAAATTAAAACTTTTTTGGTTTCCCTTTGGGTGGTTTTTTTTGGTCAACCAAAAAAAAACCCGGGAAAAAATTTTTTTTTAAATGCCAAAGAAGCAATTTTGCCCCGAGCCCTTTAAATTTATAAAACCCAAAGGGTTTAAATTTCAAGTTTTTTTGTTTTTTTGTTCCGTAAAAAAACACACCCTTTTAAAAATCCTAAAAAAGTGATAATTTGGTTCAGGGATATTTCTTTTTTCCCCAAAATTTTTTTCCAAGGGTTTTAAATAAAAGGGTTTTTTCCCGCAGTTGTATTTTTTTAAAAAAAACATTCCTTTTTTAAACCCCCCAAAGAAGAAAAATTTTGGCTGTAGCCTTTAAATTTTGTCCAAAAATTAATTTTAAACCCGTTTTTGTTTTTTTATTCGTAAAAAAAACAGATTTTTAAAGGCACAAAAACAAGTCCCAAATTTTTTTTTGGGGCCCTTTGTTGGGGGCGCAATTTATATCCAAAAGGGTTTTCCCCAAATTTTTAGTGGGTTCATTTGGAGTTTAAAAACAGGGGGTGTATTTGTATATTTCAAAATATTCTTAAACAAACCGGGGGGGGGGTTTTTGGGACATTTTTGAACAAACGTTTTTTCCCGACAGAGATTTTTGGGTCTTTTTTCCCCTGCGAATGGATTTGGGACAAACATTACTGGGGCAGGCCCCGGTCGCCCGGCCCCAGCAAGGGGGGGGGGGTCCCGCAGGGGTACTCCGTGAGGCCACAACTGCCGCTGTCATCTAGCGGCCGTGTGCTAACTAGCAACCCAAGGGTTCTTGATTGGTTGACTAGGTCATCCACTTCCTCCCAGATACATTGACAACCCCAGCCAAGAGTCGGTGGGAACGTCAGACACAACACTTAGTTTGGCATGTCGCGGAACGGGTCAGCGGCCCTCACCTGTCCTCAACCACTATATTAGCGGGGATGAACAATTTGAGGGGGGCAGTCCAGCAGCTACTTGGCAGCGAAGAAAGGGGGCCCCAATATCCCCTGCTTCTTGCAGTAGCGGCAAAGTATAGTGTGGAGGAGTGGCATGGGAGGTATGTTGTGAGGGTCGGGCCTCTGCATCCCAAAGACCGGTGATGAGGGACAGTAGTGTCGATGAAACACAAATTGATGATGATGTAGCCGACCGCACTTGGGAGCCGGGTGAGGCAAGGGTTTCATCATCGTCAGGAGAAGAGGGCGTCAGCTTGCACGTCAGGCAGTGGCGCAGCCAGCAAGAGTCAGCAGGGTAGCAGCAGTGTGAGGTCGGGAGTCAGGCGCCCACGGGGTAGAAAACAAACTTCGCAGGTCTAAGAAAGTAGCGGCACAGGGGCTCAGCGAGGCAGCGGTGGCAGTAGTCACTCAGTGTGGAGCGTTGGCGGTAAAATCTGATACTCGGCGGTGTGGCAGTTCTTTGCTAAGACACCGGAGGAGCCGATTATGGGTATATGTAGAATCTGTGGGCAGAAAGTGAAGCGTGGCCAGGGAGCTAACGTTGGCACCACGGCCCTGCATCAACACATGCAGCGTCACCCTCCAGTGGCCTGGGAGAAATGTGGCTAAGATGTGGTGGTCCATCCTGCCGCCGCAGCAACAGCAGCAGCAGCGGCCAGTGGCACGCATGCCATTGCAGCCAGCCACCACCTCTGCAGAAAGGAGTTGTTTCTCTTTGCCATCATCTCCCGGTCCAGATGCTCCTGCTCCTCACTACTCATGGCGCCACCAGTCGTTCAGCGAGGCGATTGCAAAGAGACAACAGTATGCGTCTAACCATCCTAAGGTGCAGTAGCTGACCATGCTCCTGTCCAAGTTGTTGGTACTACAGTCCCTCCTTTTCCAAATGGTGGACTCTGCACCGTTCAGAGAACTAATGGCTTGTGCCGAGCCGAGATGGAAAGTTCCAAGCCGTAATTTATTTTCCAAAAAGGCAGTACCAGCACTTCATAAATATGTAGAACAGAAGGTGGGCCAGTCCTTGAGGTTATCGGTTTGTTCCAAGGTGCACGGCAGCGCGGACGACTGGAGCTGTAACTACGGTCAGGGCCAGTACATGTCCTTTATGGCTCACTGGGTGAATGTGCTTCCGGCCCAGGCATACCAACAACTTGGACAGGAGACGCCGCTTTCTCCTCCACGTTGTCAAACTGCGGCTCCTGCGCCAATGTCCGCCTCCTCCTCTTCCACCACCACCACCATCTCAGCCTCCAAAAGTACTGCTCCATCATACCACATGTGTAGGGCACAGCGGTGTCACGCAGTTCTACACCTGGCTTGCGACGGCAAATGAAGTCACACAGGGGAGGAACTGCTCCGCGTCATGCAGCAAGAAATCGATGTGTGGCTTTCTCCGCGCCAACTGCAACTTGGAACCATGGTGACGGACAATGGGAGTAACATGGTGTCCGCGCTGCACCGAGGAGGGATGGGCCATGCACCCTGCATGGCGCATGTGTTCAATCTGGTTGTGAAAAGGTTCTTGAAGTTTTCCACCGATCTTCAGAAGATTCTGAAAACGGCCAGGAAACTGTGCATGCACTTCATCCATTCCTACAAATTCCAGCCTGCACATGTTGGACCGACTGTATGAACAGAGAAAGGCCATTAATGATTTTTTGATGATCCAGGCGGACAGGAGTACTCCCCTGTCTAACTTTGATGTCAGCCAGTGGCAGCTCATGCGTGACACCTGCCATTTGCTGAGGCCATTCGAGGAGGCAAAGTTATTTGTCAGTTGCCAGGACTACGGGATGAATAACGTCATTCCACTGCTTCATGTCCTGGAACAGATGCTGAAAAATCTGTCTGGGCAGGGGACTGGAGACATGGTGACTAAATCTCGCGGCCACATGAGTCCGGTGGGGACTGAACTGGAGGAGGAGGAGGAGGACATTGGAGCAGAAGCATTGTCTGGTGAAATGAGTGGATTTTCTACCCAGGTGACAAGAGAGGTGGAGCAGGAGCAGCTGGAGGAGGTAGATAGAGTTGAGGAAGATGAGGCAGATGACCCCCAAGCACAGTGGCAGTATACAGAGGATATGGAGGAAGGGAGCTCCTCGGAGACACTTGTGCAGATGGCCCGCAACATGCTGATTTGCCTGGCTAGTGACATCCGAATAGTCACCATCCGGCAGAGGGATGACTTCTGGCTCTCCACCCTATTGGACCCTCGCTAACGCTCCAAAATGGGAACCTTTTTCCCAGCTGCTGAGAGGGAGGACAAACTCATATATTATAGGGAAATCCTCCGTAGTCAGTTGGCCGCTGCCTATGTGCGGCATCGTCCCTCCTCTGACAGGTCTTACCGGGGGGTTCTTCAGTGCTCACGTACTACTGCCGCGGCTGCTGGGAGAAGTTGGGGGGTAGGAGCAGTGCCAGCTCCATCAGCAGCAATCTAAGTCTGGAGTCACTGATGAGCAGCTTCCTTCACCCACCTAGTGTGGAGGGCAGGCGCCAGCAGCGGCAGGACCTGGAGCAGTCCCTGAACCAACAGGTGTGGCCTACTTGGACAGCACTCTGCCACCCAGTTAGAAGATCCGCTGGACTATGGGCAGCCAAACTGGATGTGTGGCCGCAACTTGCCGAGTTTGCAGTGGAGAAGCTGTCCTGCCCGTCCAGTAGTGTGGCATCAGAGCGGGTGTTCATTGCAGCGGGGGCCATCGTTACCCCAAGGAGAACCCGCTTGTCCACGGGAAATGTGGAACGACTGACCTTTGTCAAGATGAATCAGGCGTGGATCGGTCAGGATTTCCACACACCAATGCCTTAGGCGTCAGACTACATCAGCCATGACGCCTCACCCAAACTGTGAGAAATGAGTCTGGGTTCAAACTACCTGCCTCAGCCACTATTCTGATGCAGCCACCCGCCTGATTCCATACATCTGCTGCCAGTTTCTCCATCTGCCTACCATCATCTTTACCAGGGACTGGTATTGCCACCCACCTCCACACTCTGTGTGTGCCACTCTATGACCTCATGTTGCTGCTGCTGTTGCTGGTGCCGTGACACCCATACTGTGTCATTGTGCCACTCTCTGACCTCATGCTGTTGCTGCTGTTGTTGCTGCTGCGGTCACCTCCACACCCTGTCATTGTGCCACTCTCTGACCTCATGCTGTTGCTGCCGTCACCTCCACTCTCTGTCATTGTGCCACTCTGTGGCCTACTACTGTTTTGCCACCTCCAGAATGTCATTGTGCCACTGCCTGACCTCATGCTGCTGCTGTGGCTGCTGCCGTGCCCTCCACACTGTGTCATTGTGCCACTGTCTGACCTCATGCTGTTGATGCCGTCAACTCCACACTCTGTCATTGTGCCACTGTCTGACCTCATGCTGCTGCTGTGGCTGCTGCCGTGACCTACACACTCTGTCATTGTGCCACTGTCTGACCTCATGCTGCTGCTTTGGCTGCTGCCGTGACCTTCACACTGTGTCATTGTGCCACTCTGTGGTCTACTCCTGTTTTTGCCACATCCAGAAAGTAATTGTGCCACTATCTGACCTCAAGCTGCTGCTGTGGCTGGGTGCCGTTGCCCCCCACACTGTGTCATTGTGCCACTCTCTGACCTCATTTGTCCTGTTTGGGCACCAAAACTGGATTGGGGCCCCTTGCCAGTTTGCGTGGGCTCCCCGGTCCAAAGTGTCTGGGGGGGGGTTTCATTGGGGGGGGCCATTTTCCCCCAAGGAAAACCCCCTTTTTTCCCAAAAATTTTGGGCGCGGATTTTTCAAAAAAGGGGTTGGAGGGTCGGTCCCCCTCCCCCTTGGCCTCGGGCCCCCCTCCCCAAAGGAAAAAGGGGGGTTAAATTGGGGGGGTTTTGGGGTGGGGGGGGGGGGATTTTTAAAGGGTAATATTTAAAAATTTTTAAAATTTATTTGTTTTATTTGGGGGGGTTTGTTTTTTTTTTTTTTTTTTTTTGTTTTGGTGTTTTTGGGGGGGGGGGGTTTTTTTTTTGGGGTTTGGTTTGTGGTTTTTTTTTGGGGGGTTTTTTTTTTTGTGGTTTTGTTGTTGGGTGTGGGTGGGTTTTTTTTGGGTTTTTTTTTTTTATTTTTGGGGTTTTTTTTTTTTTTTTTTTTGTTTTTGTGTTTGGGTGGGTTTTTTTTTTTGTTTTTGTTTTTGGGGGGAAAATTTTTTTTTTTTTTTTCTTTTTTTTTTTGGTTTTTGGTTTTTAAAATTATTTTGTGTTTTTTTTTAATTGTATTGTTTTTTTTTTTTTTTTGTTTGGTTAATTTTTTTTTTTTTTTTTTTTTTTGTTTTTTTGTGGTTTTTTTTTTTTTTTTTTTTTTTTTGGTGTTTTGGGGTTTGGTTTTTTTATTTATTTTTTGCTGTTTTAATAATTATTTTTTTTTTTTTTTTTTTTGGGTTGGGTTTTTTGTTTTGGGGTTTTTTTTATTTTTTTTTTTAATTTAATTTTATTTTTTAAAAATAAAAGAATTTAAAAAAAAATATTGTTTCCCCATATTTCCCAACCCCTGCTTTGCCCCCCCTTTAAACCTCTTTGTTTTTTTTTCCCAGTCCCCCCCTCCCATTTAACCTTTGGGGTACTTTTTTTGCCCCCCCCTTTCATTTGCCAGCCGCCTGCATTTGGCGCCCCGTAACCTAACACTGTTCATTGTGCCACCTGTGGCCCACTCCGTTTTTGCCACCCCAAAATGCATTGTGCCACTGTCTGCCCTCATGCTCCCGGGGGCCCCCGCCCCCCACTCCATTTTTTTTTTGGCCGTTTTTTTTTTTTGGCTTTCGTGCATGACTTATCAGTAACCCCCTTTTTTTGGTTTTTGCCCTCAAGGCCCGGGGAATTTTTATGAAGCGATTCTAAGAGCGGCGGCAGTCACTGCGTGTCATACTAAAAACAAACATTTTATAAGACCAAACCCAAACTCCCCCTTTATATTTTGCAGGCACAACGTTCTACACACCCCGAGGCTCTGGCCCCGGAAATACTGTTTTTTTTTTAAAGCATTCTCCCCAAGTAATTTGGACCCAAACAAAATTTTGCGGAAAATTTGGGGAAAATCATGAATCGAATTTTTTTTAGAAATTGCCCCTCTCTACCCCTAACCCCTCCTTTCAAAATATCACCACATAAAATCCCCACCAATTCCATCTGTCACCACATAGCCCTCAAAACCATCTATCAAGCCCACCACCTTCATCTATAAACCCATAACCTTTCCAACTCCACCTCTCACCCCACTACATCCACCTATAACCTCATAACCTCCCCACCTCCACCTATCATCCCATAACCCCCTGCCCTCCACTTATCACCTCACAAGTTTCCATAAGATCTACCTATCACCCCATAAACCCCCTCACCTCCACCTTGTACCCATAGCCCTATCACCTCCACCTATCACCTTGTAGCCCCCTCAGCTGCACCTATCACCTTATAAACTCCCCACAACCTCCACCTATCTCTCTATAGTCCCCTCACCTCCACTTATCACCACAACCACCTCCACCTATAACGCCATAAATCCCTTACCTCTACTTATCATCCTATAAACTCCCCACCACCTCCACCTATCACTCCATAACCCCCTCCTCTCCACATATCACTCCCTACCACCTCCACCTATCACTGCATAACCTCTTCACCTTCACCTATCCAGCAGGTAGGGAAGTGCTAGAAAAAAATAGGATATTTGTGTAGCAAATTCTGCAGGGATGAGTCATGGCCAGGAGAAATCATCATGGCGGTCTGGATAGGTTGGAGAAGTAAGAGGAAAGAGAACAACTCTTATCAGAAAATAGGTCTCCTGTGAGTCTAAAGATCCTTTGAACACTGATATGTACTATGATATGGTAACTGAATGGAGGTAATCTACAGTTTAAAGAGCCTGTGTACACTGGTGATTTTGGTACAACTGTTATGGTTTAGGTTCAGGCACATTTTGGTGGAATATCCCAGCTCTCCTGGATGCTGAATAGGCTGTCCAACATCAAGAAAGCTTGGTGATGAGAAACCCCTCCATTAGCTTTCTTCCAGAGCCGTTACACAATTGGGTACAATAGGTGTATTCTTTTGTAAGCTGATGTGGCATGATATGAAAAGGGCATGGTTATGCAAATTCTGGGGCTCTAAATCTCCCGGAAGGCCACTTTCAAAATTTGACAAGTATACGTTTGTATATTTTTTTGGGGATCCATGTGGTTTCAATAATAGAGGCTTGAATTACCTGTATATCTGTGTCAGGTGGGTCTGCATGGTTGGGAAAAGAGTATTGCCTTTTATTAGGGAGCACATTTTCTTGTTTCTTAGAATAAAATTGGGATTCGAGGCTCTGAGATATGTTAATAAGTTATATGACTGCATGTACTGTATGACATTTAGGGCTGTAACTGAATTTAGTTTGCTGTCTTAAACAAGATTTGCTGAGAGTTTTTGTTATTCATTAAGTTATAATGGTAATATGTTGTAGCTGTGTCCTCCTCCTTCCTTCACAGTGCAATTCATGTGTCACCATTGTATAAAATATTATTAGGCTTATTATGAATAAGTTGAAGTGGAGAAAATTCAATTTTTGATGAACATCAAACATCAAACTACTCTAAGAAATAATAGATTACATTAAGCTAAAACAGATATAAACTACTACATATGGTGTAGGCACCTGCATGTGTATCATTTTTAGAGCATATCTCTCAACTATCCCAAACCTGCGGGACAGTCCTGGATTTCAGGTACTATCCTGCTAACATCTTTGACCATGCTGCTGATTTATTTTTGTCAAGACTAAATGCTTTATAAGACAATGTAATCAATAGTGGAAGAATGATAATGATAATGGTGTTCTCCTGCTGTACCCTATACGTTTGTGCTGTGTTTGCAGAAATACTCTTTTGTAAATACTTATTATAACACATACTTATTTCAAATGCTTTTTTTTATTTTGCCTAAATGATTCTTTTAATGTGGATGATAATTTTAAAGCAGCCACTTCATTTTTTCAGCTCATTGTAGCTAAAATTGATCAGTTCATGGCAGTGAAAGTTGTGTTAAGCCATTAATTAGACAATGTTCTAAGGATTTAAAATAGTTACCCCACAATATATACTTATTATATATCAACTAGTACAATCATCTAGATGTTTTCTCATCTGCAGATTCACTTAAAGAAGAATGAAAAATTACCTGCTAGAACCATTAATCTGTTTTCAAGACTGAAGGGTATCTCAAGTGGTAGATGCCCCTTTACCCTCAATTACACTTACAAAAGCATATATAGTCAGAAGAGCCCTGATTGGGAAGAGCATACTAAGATGTGTATACCTTACATTTTTTGACTGAGATACAATATCAGTGGCACATCTAAATTCTAGAAATAGGTTAACAAACTTCTGCAACAAAGTGTAAATACATTATCTTTACTACGTAAGGACAAAAAAAACTCATAATATCGAAACCAGTGTCTCCTCAAAGAGGAGTGATCCATATGTAGACAGCTGTTTTGGGGTATGTCCCTATTGTCACTACTGAATAGGGTACTGGTTGGTCAAATGAGATGCTTTAGATACAGTTTGGTCGGGAGGGTGTAACAATTCTCATTGCAAAGACCAGTTGTATAAAGACATTTTTTAAGCCTCCTACCTAATCTTCAGTACCCTTTTGTTCTACTGACAATGAGCAAGTACTCTGAAGCATCTGTCTACACATGGGTTAATTTTCCTTTTAGAGGATACTTGGATTTGACTGGTTTGACATAGTTTTCTTCCTTTTGGCAACTAGCAAATTTGTATACTTTTTTCCTTCCAGCATTGTCTTAAAATAAGCCTCCATTCCTCTGATCTCTTGATTGAAAAACAGTAACCCACCCATGGCAATATAAAGGGTACAAACTCCAGCAAATCAGGAGTAGAATTGATGTATGTAATAGATGAAGGTTTTATAATGAATTCCCCACATTCAGATTATTTTTTGCACTAATTATTGGAAGACCAGCAAGGTTTAGCAGTGAGGGGTTGATAAGGCATGTTTCTAGAGTTCTGGGTGGAAGTCTTGGGCACCAATGGCACAAAAAGAAAGACAAAGTTATAAAGTTTCAACTATTGCAGCCTGTGTTTGCTGATACAGGGCAATATATAAGCGTTTTTACGTTGCTTTTACACATGCTTCTTTGAAGTCATAGCTAGAAGTAGATAAAATAAAAGTAGAATCCTATAAACTTCCTTTCCCTTTATGATTTATTTTGGACATTAAAAAAAAAACAATAAACTATTCTGACTATAACACTACATTAGGAACTGCTAATTAGGCTAGATTTAAAAGGGTCCTAAAGGTGAAATTTTATTTTAAAAACTTTTATGAAATTTCTAAAATTAGGTATCACCAAACAAGCTTCAACCAAATTTTGACTTCCTCTCTCTTTATCTCCATGTCATCTGCTTTCTCTTATTGTATCAGAAATACAAACCCCCACCGTGGTCTGTCTTCCCTGGCATTCATACTTGGCCTCCACTTTCCCTTCTCCTCATAAAGAATCACAACAACAGCATAATTTTGATTCCTGCTGCAATCTTTTATGTATCTATACTTATCCTGCGTTCCATCTCTATAGGACAGTCCATGTGTAATAATGGGCATTGTTAGTCCATTCTGTAGAGTGTTGTATATTTATTGTTAGTTCCATCCTATTTATAAAATAATAGAAACCAAGTGGAAAACAAAACGAACGCCACAGATAATAATAGCAACATCCCTGCCGTTAACCTCCTCAGTTCTACTTGATGGAACATACTGCAGATTACTAGCTCCCCCTTTTGAAACTTGCAAAGGAACTGAACATAAAAGATAATGAATGTTCTATATCTTATTTCTTCTCATTTAAATAATGCTAGAAGCATGTACAGTACGTTACACATTGCAGGCAAAATATGAGAAGCAGAAGCAATAATCCTTGTATAATTAGACACAAAATTTTACATATTCAAGGTTTTTATTTGAGTGTCTTACATTTTTAATTTATGGAAGAAAAGCATCAAACACATAGCTGTATATTTTTATTTTATTTGCCTAAAAATGTGTATTCATTACCAGTATGTAGAATTGTGTGACACAATACACTATGTTTCTTGCTTAGAGCACAGGTGTTCAGGGCATCAACATAAGGCCTAATATTAGGATCAGAACAATATTTGTCCATCTCAAGCATAAATTGTGGCTGCGTGGCCCAAATGCAAGATCTACAACAGGGTTCCCCCCATTCAATGTACCATTTTTATTTTCTTCTCATGTGATAGAGGGGCCCCTTAATTGCTACCTTTGGAACCCTGAGAGGCATCTCCCTGAAACCCAAATAAGTAGTTTCTACATGCCTGACCTCACCTGGTTGACTAGATTCTAGAATGTGCATGCTTTATACCAAGTACAGTAATCTGTAAAAATCAACTCTCTGTGTTTGTTTTGTTAATTTTCATTATGGGCGACATGTATGTACGGGGCTACGCCAGGATTCTGGTGTCCTTTCAGCCCAAAAACTGCACAGCCTTGTTCCCTAGATTTATAATCAGGCTTACTCCACAATTAAGCACATTATCCGGCATCTGCAGCACTTTGTAAAGTGCCTGAGATCGGGGGGCGTGCTGGAGGCGTGTTGCACCACAACCATATGATTCTACACATTTATGACGGGAGGGCAGCAAAACTTGGCACATTCCTGCTGGAACAGCCAGGCCAAGTTAAAAGTGGTTTAACTGAGCCTGATTTGTCGTTATGGATCTGGAAATCACAAAATCTATGACCTGCAGTAGAACAATTTCATACGTTCAGGCACATTCTACGCTACTAGTGCGTGCAAAAAAATTGTCATCTGGGCATCAAAATACATACATGTCACCCTATGAGCTTAAACATTTTTTATGTATTAGCATTTTCTTTTCTTTTTTTAGGATGGCTTGAAGGATGGCTGATGTGGCATGTTGGGATTTGTGATTCTAGAAAAGCTGTAATGGATCTAGAGATAGTGGAAAGACAAGCACCAAACTTATAAGGGGAATGGAACATCTTAGTTATGAGGAGAGGCTAGAAGAATTTAACTTATTTAGTCTTAAGAAAAGATGGCTCCAAGGGCACATTATTAATTTAAGCATATAAATGGTCCCTACAAAAAGTATGGGAGAAAATTATTTCATGTAAAGCCCCCTCAAAAAACAAGGGGACATTCCCTTCAGCTGGAGAAAAAAGGATTCAATCTCCAGAGGAGAAAATCGTTCTTCACTGTGAGAACTGTAAATCTGTGGAATAGCCTGCCTGAGGAGTTGGTCACAGCAGTAAAAGTTGTGAGTTTCAAGAAAGGCTTAGATAACTACCTGAAACTAAAGAATATTGATACGTATGTAGCCATATAAATTCTAGATTCAGTCTCATAGCAACTCTGGTATCAGAAATGAAATCTTCCCTAGAGCAGATTGGTTCTTGCGGTATGGGTTTCAAAGCATTCACCAGTAGGGAAGCTAGGATTCAACTCCTTACCTCCCTCCCTTCACCCACATTTTCCCCACCCTTGGTTGAACATAGTGGGGATAACTGAGACATGGCTGGACAAGACCTACAACTGGGCGGTTAACTTACAGGGTTACAGTCTATTTAGAAGAGATCGTAAGGACCGGAAGGGGGGAGGTGTCTGTCTCTATGTAAAATCCTGTCTGAAGCCAACACTGCGGGAAGATATAGGTACAGGTAATGAACATGTGGAATCATTATGGGTAAATATACATGGGGGTAACAATAACAATATAATACTAATAGAGGTCTGCTATAGGCCCCCAAATATAACAGAACCCATAGAAGATGTACTCCTCAGGCAAATAGATGAGGCAGCTAATCAGAATGAGGTTGTTATTATGGGCGACTTTAACTACCCAGACATAAATTGGGAATCTGAAACCTGTAGCTCTCATAAAGGAAACAGGTTTTTGTCAATAACTAATGATAATTACCTTTGCCAAATGGTGCAGGAACCGACTAGAGGAAAGGCCCTTCTAGACTTAATATTCACTAATAGACCTGACAGAGTAACAAAGGTACAGGTTGAGGGGCATCTAGGAAATAGTGACCATAATATAATAAATTTCCTTTTATCCTTCAATAGAGTTTTTTGTCAAGGAGCCACAAAAACACTGAATTTTAGGAAGGCTAATTTTATTCTGCTTAGGGAGGCCCTAAACAGTATTGACTGGGACAATGTGTTTAAAAATGGCAAAACAAATAATAAATGGGATATTCTTAAAAACATCTTAGGCGTCCACTGTGAGAGGTACACACCTTATGGTAATAAAATAATTAGAAACAGGAAAAACCCAATATATATCAACAGGGATGTAAAAGAGGCAATAAAAAACAAAAAGAAAGCGTTTCAACTACTAAAACAGGAGGGCAGTGAAGAGGCACTAAGAAGCTATAGGGAAAAAAATAAAGTGTGTAAAATAATGAAAAGGCAGCAAAGCTGGAGACAGAAAGACATATCGCCATAGAAAGTAAAAGTAACCCCTAAATATTTTTAACTATATAAATAGTAAAAAGATTAAAACAGAAAATGTTGGCCCTTTAAAAAGTACTGAGGGAGAGACTGTAGAGAGCGATGAGAAAAAAGCAAACGTATTAAATTATTTTTTCTCCACTGTATTTACCGAGGAGGATGACCTTTCTGTTGATGAGAAGAGGGATGAGGTAAACTCCAACTTAAATGTTTCTTGTCTAACCCAGGAAGAAGTGCAGCACCGTCTTAAGAAGATTTAAATAGACAAATCCCCAGGTCCTGATGGCATACACCCGTGTGTTTAAGAGCGTTAAGTGATATCATAGATAGGCCCCTATTCTTAATATTTATGGACTGTCTAATAACGGGGTATGTCCCAAAGGATTGGGGTATAGCAAATGTGGTGCCAATATTCAAAAAGGGTCCAAAAAGTGATCCTGGAAACTATAGGCCGGTAAGCTTAACCTCTGTTGTGGGTAAAATGTTTGAAGGTTTTCTCAGAGATGCTATCCTGGAGTATCTCCCTGAAAATAAATGTATAACATCGTTCCAGCATGGGTTTATGAAGGATCGGTCCTGTCAAACTAATCTCATTTGCTTCTATGAGGAAGATAGTTCTAGATTGGATCGGGGTGAGGCACTGGATGTCATATATCTAGATTTTTCTAAAGCATTTGATACGGTGCCACATAAAAGGATGGTAAGTAAAATGAGAATGCTTCGACTGGGGGAAAATGTGTGCAAGTGAGTAAGCAACTGGCTCACTGATAGAAAACAAAGGGTAGTAATTGATGGTACATACGCAGACTGGATCCCTGTTACTAGTGGGGTACCACAGGGCTCAGTATTGGGTCCTATTCTCTTTAACATCTTCATTAATGATGTTACACAGGGATTACACAGTAGAATATCGATCTTTGCAGACGATACTAAGCTCTGTAAAGTAATCAACACAATAGAGGATAATGTGTTATTACAAAGGGATCTGGATAAGTTGGAGGCCTGGGCAGAGAAATGGCAGATGAGGTTTAACACAGATAAATGCAAGGTTATGCACATCGGGAGGAAATATCAACTCCATGATTACATGTTAAATGGAAAAACGCTGGGTAATAGTGACATGGAGAAGGAGTTGGGAATCCTGGTGAACAGTAAACTTAATTGTAGCAGCCAGTGTCAGGCAGCAGCTGCCAAGGAAAATAGGATCATAGAGTGTATTAAAATGGGCATAGAGGCACATGATGAGAACATTATTCTCCCATTATACAAGTCACAGCTTAGACCACACATAGAATATTGTGTACAGTTTTGGGTACCAGTGCACGACCGTAAATACGTCCGGATTTCCAATTGGTAGCCATTCTAAGCTACTTGTTCCTTATTTTCGGCTCAGTTGGTGATGTATTTACTGACGTAAATACGTCTGTAAATACGTCCAGAACTAAGCCCTGGGAACATAGAAATCCTGCTTGGAGGTCCCAGCCAGACCTGTGCTGTGCTAGCTCTTGCTGTACAGAAAAAATAGAATAAACTGTGAATGAAGAAAAAATACATCTTCATTTTTTATTTAAACAATAGACCCAAATTAACATCTGTACAACATCTGAATTGACTTATGTGATGTCAAATGAGTATAATTTTCACAGACTTTGGAATACATTTTGTAGTGGATATTTTTTTCTTTGAAGCTAATATATATATATTGTCATTAATGTTATTGTAAATAATGTATTAATACACTGATTTAATTGTTCCAGCACTTGGATATGTCTGTTTATTAAGTAATTAATTTCAATGACAAATCCATTTTATTCTTCATACTGTGTAATGTATTTGCGACGCGAAATCCGTTCCGGAATTACATTGCAAATACGTGCCACACTTTCTGATACGTATTTGCAATGTAATTCCGGAACGGATTTCACATCGGAGATAAAGTCCCCATAGTAAATAATGGGGAATGTATTTCAGACACGAAATCCGTTCCAGAATTACATTGCAAATACGCGTCACAAAGTGTGGCACGTATTTGCAATGTAATTCCGGAACGGATTTCGCATCGCAAATACATTACACAATATGAAGAATAAAATGGATTTGTCATTGAAATGAATTACTTAATAAACAGACATATCCAAGTGCTAGAACAATTAAATCAATGTATTAATAAATTTTTTACAATAACATTAATGACAATATATATATTAGCTTCAAAGAAAAAAAATATCCACTACAAAATGTATTCCAAAGTCCGTGAAAATTACACAGAATAACTAGCTAAGCATTAAAAAGACATAAGTACAGGACATTTAATCTGTACTAAACAAAAGTTTCAGACCTCCAAGAACTGAATAAGGTAATTAATCTAATCTTGTTAGAGATAAAAACTGATCTGTCCAACTATGGTGATGTCACTCCCTGCTCTCTGTCTAATTAGAAAGGGAAAGCAGGATGATAATAAGAGAAATTTGTGTGCACTCAGAGCAGATAAAAATGCCCTGACCAGGGCATTGTATTCGTAAAAAGTCTTCAATTACCTGCCCCTATATGCTGGAAGCTAATCTTTGTATTGAGAAAACGCCTTTAGAGGCTGAATGCAATTCTGTTTTAGACAGTTGTCAGGAAAGGTAAAATTCTCCTGGTATAATCAACATAGTGATCAAAGTGTACACATGATACATAAACAGTGGTGTTAGTATTGCTCAAATCGATCCCTCTTCAGTCTAATAGAAACTGTGAAAAAACTGTAATTTGGGGTGTACCAAACCCAAATTTTCTCACTTTGACACTAACCCAAACTCTAACCCTAATTCTGACCACAACCACAAAGGGGTTTTCTCACTACAAAGATTAGCTTTCAACGTGTAGGGAAAGGTTATTGAAAGATTTTTCCAAATACATTCATTTTTTTTAATTTTACCTTGGTCACAAGATAAGAGAGATTTTAGCTGATCTGAGTGCATACAGGCTTGTCAGGTTATTACACTGTCAGAGAAGACTCATTGGGCAACATATATGAAATTTGGCGTGGGGACGGCAAATTTCATGCGAATACAAAAGGCATAGAATGCGCCTGATTTATGAACCCACTCTACAGCAGGTCATAAATCAGGTACATTCCAGCGCTCGGGCGACAGTTCGGATCAGGTATACCACTTTGAAAGTGGAATACCTGTTCCAGCTGTAATGCGAAATGCTGTAGCGAAGCTATAAATATGTAGCATCGCTGCGGTTCTATTGCGCCCCGCCTCTCACATGCCCCCCGAGATCGGGGGCATTACAAAGCGCCACAGATGCGATGTAATGCGCCCCGGAGGGACGTGCGGGAGCTTTTGAAAATGCATGAACAGGATTGCGCCTGATGTTCGACTGTGAAGACGCCAGATATCTGGCGCAGCCCCGTTCATATGTGTCGCCCATTATCTCTAGCTAGATTAGGCTTTTTTCCACAGATAATCAATTGATTTTACTCCTCAGAGCACTTGTAGCTTTTTTTATTGAAGATTTATGGGGACTTGTCTGAAAACTGTCTTGTTCTAAGACTTGTTGCCCATAGCAACCAATCAGAGCGCCCCTTTCATTTTATATAGTGCTCTGAAGAAATGAAAGGGGAACCCTGACTGGTTGCTATGGGCAACAAAGAAAGACTTAGACCTAGACAGTTTTCAGACATGACCCCCCTAAATCTCATGCACTTACATCTTTGTCTCGACTAGTTACAGAGAGCTAAGTATGCTAATTGCTGCTACAGAATTGCTGCTTATAAATCAGAGGATGAAAAGGTGCTAGTGAGTCAGTGACACAGCATGGTGAAAAAAACCTTTAAACTTTGGTTAGAGTTAGGTTTTTTAACTGGGTTTAAGTGAGATAGCATACCCGTTAACTGGCGCTTCAAGACCCACTGTGCTGTTGATTAAAAATAACTTCTGTCTGACATTACATTCAGTGAAACAGGGTTTCACATGTGACAGTGGACCACAAGTAACATCAGCTGGAAGTGACATCAAAGCGACAGTGCTGCAAGACCGTAAGTGCCGCAGAACAGGTAAATTATCCTATCTAATAGAAAGAACGCTAACTGTAATCTTAAATTAGAGTTACAGATAGGGTTATGGTTGTTTTTTCTGATGTATATTGCCAAAAATGTGTTTAGGCAGAGATAAATCACATTGTCCATATTTAAATTTAATTTGACTCAGATCCATAATGCCACTCTATTTGGGTTATTAAATGTGAATTCCATCAGGGTAAGCCACAGTTTTAACAAAACATTATTATTGCCTTTAGAAGGAATATGCAGTTAAGGTGGATCTGGGGATAATACATGGTAGACAAAGATTTCTGCCAAATCTCGATAACAAACCTTTGTGTGTTTGTTATATTGTAACTGCAGCAATGTTAATAAAGGTGGTACACTTGTTTACTCCACGTCAGTGCACACATTTTGGAATATGCAACTCCAATTCTTAAAGGGGTTGTATCATTTCATTGATTGGTCTTCAGAATAAGGGGACAGTGAAAACAAGTAACTTTGCAATTAGATGTCATTAGCAAAGCTGTCTTGTATTCACAGTTTTCCTTATCTTCTGTTTCTGTTTACACTGATATCCAGTGCTAGTCTGATCCCTCCTCCTTGCATTTCACTAGTTGAGAGCTCATTTACATTCTGTCAGGCCCCCAGTCGGCTGTATTCACGGAGCGTGCATTCCTGCCTATCACTCAAAGTAAGGGACCGGCACATTTTCACTCTGCATAGCCAGAAGAAACAGAATAACACTGCAGGGCTTCTATAATCGGGAAACAGCACAATTGTGTGTCAACCCCTGCCTCTCCTGCATAGAAGGGAGATCTGTGCCAATCATAGAAAGCTGGATTTAACTGTAACAAATCTCCAGCTGAGAGAAGAGATCAGTGCTCAGTCTAGATTGAATTCAGCCTGTGGTATGTATACAGCTCTTACAAAATAAGACTGATAGGGAGAGACACAGTGACATGTGGACTCAGAGATGGGGGGGTGGCTCTCGGAATACACCATGTATAGAGAAGGGGGGATGATGTCACCCATCTACATCAGAGGTTTCATTTGGCACCTCCATTACAGAGGTTCAAACAGACAGAAAAAGACACAAATAGGTGCCTGATTGAATCTATTTATTACAATGGGCCTGTCGGGTTTCCGCTGTGGTGTCGGTTGTTTACACAAAAAAAAATAGTGCAGCTTAGAAAAGGGTTGTTGATCTAGGGATTTATTATGATTGCCAGATTGGAGTCAGAGAATACTTTTTCCCTAAAATGAGGACAATTGGCTTCTACCATGACCTACAAGGCTCTCCATTACCTCTCCCCTCCATACCTTTCTGCCTTAATTTCTACATACCTCCCCTCATGCATTCTCTGCTCCTCTCAAGACCTTCTGCTTTGCTTTACTCTTGTCAGCTCCTCACACAAGTCTTCTCCTGTGCCTTCCTTATAATCTGGAATTCATTATCCCACTTCTCCACTTTCCCAAGCCTCAAAACTAGTGTCGAGCGATTATTATCGACAAAGTTGAAATCGGCACGGTATTTACGTTGATCGGATTTTTTAGATCACGCGATAATTTAGGTTAAAATCTGTGCATAATCTATTAATATCGCGCCATTTTCGGCGCTTCCTGTAATTTTGGCGGCCAGCAAATCAGCTTACAGAATAGAGCAGGGTGAGGTGTGTGTGCGACGTCATGACTGGGATGTGTATGGTTGCGATTGGCTGGAAAAATCACATGACCTCGTTTTACATAGAACAGCCCTTCCTGTTCATGATCAGTGTGTGTCAGCTGTAAACTAAGAATCCCAGGTTTTTCATATTTTCCTTAGCAGTAATGCATTTTCAAAAAATTCCTATATACCTTGATGTTTTAATTAGTTTTGTAGTGTGCCACTGATATTTGTATTAGATTTATGCTATTGCCTTACAAGTGTGCAACTATGATTAAGTTTTTAAAATATATGGATGTGCACAGCCTAATTAATTTGTGTAATCTACTTGAGGGATGGCAACCTCATTGGCTTGCTGCACTCCCCTTACCTCTTTAAAAGCAGTGCAGGATAATTCAGTAGCAAGTTCCTATCACTCCCTGAGAGGTTGTAGTCTGAATGGACTCCTAGTGAGGTAACATGTTAGTGTTAGGGACTCACCTGAGCTGGGATCCCCTTGACGCTTTTGGGAGGTGAGCTTAAACAATTCTTGATCAAAAACTGTAAATTAAGGTTTTCTTTATTTCCTTGCAGTATTGGCATTTTCAATAAATCCTATATACTTGATGGTTTTCTTAGTTTTGGTTTAAACTGGAAAATTTTATTAATTATGGCTTTTTTGGGCCCCCCTTTTTTGTGCCCTATGCTTACAAAAATTTTTAAAATATTTAGGGGGTTTTTGTAAAACACAGTTTTTAATTAAATTTGTTGCATTTGTGTGTCAGCGTCTCTTTAGCAGTAGGACGTGCGCTCTCCCTCTGTCCAAACGCTCGAAACATTAAATTATTCTATTTTTTCACAGAGACAGCTCTATTTTAGCTGTGACCCTTTTAGAAGTTAGTTAGATCAGAGATTTGCAGATTTTAGGTAGTTAGGCAGAGAATTGTAAAGGAGATTCTACCGCTGTAAAGTCACGGTGGGGAGCGGGGGGGGGGGGGGGGGCAGCGGGCGAACACAGACAAGCTCTATAAAGGATACTGGATATTGTACAACCAAAACTTTGTTTAGTCATTGCATTGCCTTATATTAGGATACAGATCTTTTCTAGTAACTGCAGGTCTATTTGGTAGGTGCAAAACTCCACTTTTATTATCAGTATACATTTAGATAGGTGTTCTTTTTCAATTTTGCCCAGCCCAGCTTTGTTGATATAGCCACCTTGCAGTTAAATTTGAATACAGCAATTTTGTAGTCACCACAGGTTGTAGGTGCCCAAAAAATTTTACCTTTTATTATCCGTATACATTTCAGAAGGTGTTTTTTTCATTTTTGGGCGGGAAAGCTTTGTTGATAGACCACCTTTGCAGTTAAATTTAAATCCAGCAAATTTTGTAGTCACCACGGGTGTATGATGGTGCCAAAAATACTTTTTTTATCCGTATATCATTTCAGACAGGTGTTTTTTTCACTTTTGGTCAGTCAAGCTTTGTTGATAGATCTACTTTGCAGTTAAATTTATACAGCAATTTTTTGTAGTCACCACAGGTGAATGATAGGTGCCAAAAAATACCTTTTATTATCCCGTTATACTTTTTCAGACAGGTGTTTTTTTCACTTTTGGTAGTCAAGCTTTGTTGATAGATCTACTTTGCAGTTAATTTGATACAGCAATTTTTAGTCACCACAGGTGAATTGATAGGTGCCAAAAAATACCTTTTTTTATCCGTTACATTTCAG
>JAODAL010058579.1:0-22001 GCA_025379985.1 Phyllomedusa bahiana | reverse complement strand
GAACGGGCTTTTTCGGTCTGATTTCTGGCGTATCCTGCGTCCCCGGGCCCGAATCCGCTGCGGCCAGGTGCGATTTAGGCGCAGCGTTCGCCACTTTAGATGCCCCCTGAAAGAAGGGGGGGAATGGGCGTGGTTTTGGCCCGGGGTGTAGGCGTTCCGGGGCGGGACGCGGCGCTCTAAAAACCCGAGGCAGTGCGATCGCGATTTGGCAAAGTGCGGCTTTTGCGGCTGGGCAGCTAGACAGAAAGACCTAGTTTGATTTGGGTTTTAATTATGAAGGAGGCGAAGTGAACCGAAACGGAACAGAGAGGAAAATAGAAATGAAAAAGAAAAATTTCCGGGCGCCAGCCCCGGGGGGCATGGAGTATGAAAAAAAAAAAATCGCCTTTTAAAAGGCTAAAAAATTTCAGAAAAAAGCCAAACCTCAAAAAAAAAAAAAAAAAAAAAAAAATCACTTTCCAAAAAATCTAAAAGGGCGCAATATAGGAATTGGGATTTTGGGAAATTGGAAATACATAATTCTTCTGAAAGCTATTTTCTTTGGGTGGGGGAATAAACCAGCCAATAAATAGGAGCGACAGTGGCCATTCTAACCCCTATGGGGGGAAGTTTTGACCAATCAGAATAGGATGACAGGGCCCATTTAAAAACCTATGGAAAATTTGACCAATCAATTCAAAGCGGGACAGTTCAAAATACAGTAAAAATGCAGAAAAAGGCTGATTGGTTAGAAGGCGGGGGCTTGGCTACCCGGGCTAATCAGAACGCGAGCTACTTTCTCAAAAATTCGAGGGGAAAAGAAATGCAGAGCGAGCTCGTTTGTGATTGGTAATTAAAAAGAGCCAGTTATTGGCCCAAATGGGAGGGAGGACGCTCTTATGGTTTTTCTAATGCAATTTGGAATAAAACTGTACAGGCCAAAATCAAATGATAAATACAGAAGTTGTACCATTTTTTTTAAATAAAAATGATCAATAATATGGGGGAACGAACAAAAAAATTTTAAATTTCAATAAAATCTTTTTTATTTCTTTATTTTCGTTCCAAGAATCAATAGTATGGGTGTAACAAAAATAAAGAAAAAAACAGATTTTTTTAAATTTAATTTTTTTTTTTTTCTTTATCCCCAATTATTGTTTCATTTTATATACCATCGTAAAAATTCTGTAGTCTTATCATTGATTTGGGCCCATGTACATTTTTATTCCAGATTGCATTAGAAAACCCATAAGAGCGTCGCTCGCTCTCCCTTTTGGTCCAAATAACCCGCCCTTTAAGTTAGCCAATCACAAACAGGCCGCTCTATTTCTTTTTTCCCCTAAAACCTATGAGAAAGTAGTCCGCCTGATTGGCCCGGGGAACCAAACCCCCGCTAGCTCAAACCAAACAGCTCTTTTTTGCCTTTTTTTCTGTATTTTGAATTCCCGCCTTTGATTTTGATTGGTCTATTTTTCCATAGGTTATAATGGGTCCCTGTCCCCTTTCTGATGGTCAATTCTCCTCCCCAAAGGGTTTAAAAGGGGGCCCCTGTTGCTCCTATTTGATTGGCGGTTTTTTTGCCAAACAATAAAGAGCTTAAAAATTTGAATTAAATTATTTTCCCCGGGAATTCTCTATATTGCAAAATTTCCCCCTGTGCGCCCCTCCCCCGGCACAAACCCGGGTTTTGGGATTTTATGATTATTTTGATAAAGGTTTAGCTCTTTTACAATAAATTTACACTTAATAAAAATTATTTTTTTTTTCTTTCTCCTGCCGCGGCCTGAGAGGGCCGAGATTCATTGCGCCCATCTCCCATAATACAATGGGGGCAAGTACTCGGCTCTATTGGCTGGGATGCCAACCCCCGCTAGCCAAAAACCAAACACCTTTTCTGCATTTTTTTTAAACGAATTTTGAACTTTCCCCCTTTTATTTTGATTGGTCCCAAAATTTTCTCCATAGGTTTTAATGGTCCTTCCGTCCTAATTTTATTAGTTGGTTTTGCCCACCAAATGAGAATAGTTACGAATTTGAATTACTTATTTTTCCCCGGGAATTTCAAATACCAAATTCCCATATAGCGCCGTTTTGGATTTTTTTGGGAAAGTGTTTTTATCTATGTATTTTTTTAGTAGGTTTGAGCTCTTTTTTGATAATGTTTACGCCTTTAAAAAAGGCAAATTTTTTATTATATCCGAGGGACATTTAAAAAATGATTTTCGCTTTTTTTCCACCTGCCCGGGAATGGAATACGTTAGGCGGCAGTCCCTTTCTGCGCCTAAGCCCCCGACGCCCCCACACACGGGCGAGGCCGGCGGACTTTTCCCCGCATGTATGACGACCTCCTCACGGGAATATTAGGCGCACCCCGCACTGCGCCTAAGCCCCCGCACTGCGCCCCCACCACTGGCGAGGCGGGGCGGATTTTTACTGGATTATGAGCACGCCCCAGCGCGACAAAATCGGGCGCAAATTTCGCCGGGAAAAAACGGGCAAAAAGGGGTGGCCCCACGGGCCCAATGTGTCCAAAAAAACAGACTCAAAAAACTTGGATAGGAAAAAGTGTCAAAAATTTATTCTCACAAAAAAGTACACATGTCAGATTTAAAAAAATTGGGCTTGTCAAAAGGGCCCAAAAACTCCCCCTGGGTCCTTAAGGGGTTAAAACAGACTTCAGAAACTCCGGAGTCCCTTTCCAATTAGAGCCTTGCATTGTTATTCATATCCACTAATGGATGGATGAAATAACCTTCTGACCAAACATTTGGTGATAAATTGGAGCCCTTCCAAGTTTTGTTTTTAATAAATAACAGCATCTTCATAAAGTTATTGTATTACATTTGTGTGGGAATCATTAATATTTTCTGTACATCAGTAGGTAGTCAACAAATGTTCTCACCTTCCAGATCTAATGAAACTGGAGCTGCAAACCTGATCATGCTCAGCCACTACTCTGCTTTTACCAGTTGACCATCTTGCCACTTGTCAAGACGATACTCTCTTTTTTCTAAATTCCTCTCAGCTCCTACCTGATGAAGAGTATAAACTCCAAATATTTCTGTTTTTAGCAGATCTTATAGCTATCTCTTCCCTCTCATTCTCATATATACCTATATCACACTCTCTTTCATGGTTTTATGGATAGAGACATTAAATTAAAACATCTAGTCTTTAGAAGGTCTTAAATTAGGTGAATACATAAGTATATGAACAACCCATAACCGATTCCACTGTGTCATTATTTATTTATCAATAAGCCAAAATTGAAAAGCCATGTGTGAAAAACTAAGTATATGCAGTGAAAGAATAGTGTCACATCTGTGACCATTAGGGCTTCTGAAACATCCTCTGTCCATAAGGAAACCTTTAGTATAATGTCTCTAACCTTCTCTGGCAGTGTTAATTGTTATTGACAGGTTTCCTGCCACACCCGTCTGCCGATGTTGGCTTCTTGCTGAGCAGAAGGTGATTATGAGGGGGAAAAAATTGCGCCTGCTGCAGACCCAAAAGGTTTCGGGATGTCAGGGAGCCGGTCCAATCACACTCCAGACTGGGTCCCTGACTTCCTATTTAAGATCCCTCCTATTTGGAATTTGTTGCAGGTGAAAGTCTAGGTGTGCTTTCACTATCATCTATTTTGTTGCTGATATCTTGCTTCTCCTCTGACTCTCTTTTATGCCTTACGTTTTTGTACTGCATCACTCGCTCTGGCTTTTGACCCAGTCTGTCCATCCATTTTTGTACTGTCTGTCTTGTCCATTCTTTGTGCTTCGTATTCAGGGAAGGGACTGCTGCTCAGTTGCCACCGACTGCTAAGGTCATGTCCCCACTCCACAAAAACAGGACAAATACCGGTCGGATGAACCGACCGGTATTTGTCCATTGCCATGTAAACAGGCCCTAAGGGCTGGATAGCCAAGTAGGCAGGGTCAGGTATGGGGGACCTAGAATCAGAGTTCACTGTCTAAATGCTCTCTTCTGTTTATTGGCCCTGAAGGTCCCTAACAAATAGCTTGTAGAACAACCTTTAGCAACAATAACCCTTCCAAACAAGCCATAGAGATGTAGCAAAACCTAAATTGACGTATAACGCACCATGATGTCACAGCCCAGAGTGTAATCTCAACTTTTTTAATGCTTTTCGATTGCCTTTGTTTATAGATAAGAGCGGATAACACAAAAAGCCATGATATCACGCTCAAACTGAACTCTGCCAAATCCATACTTGCTCAACTTTTTTTTTTTAATTGTACAGACATACACTTGAATGTTTAACTTGCCAACTGAGGTTGTAAAGCCTGAGATGTTGCTCACGGATTTTGCAGTTACTCTGAGCAATGCATGGTTTAAACATGAGATGACTTTGCTATGACATTCACTCCTGGGAAAATTGTCAACTGTCTTGAATGTTTTCCACTTATGAATAAGCTTCCCTGGACTTCAAATTGTCGAAAATGTTTTAAACCCCTTCCCCCGTTTTTGGTAACAAAAAATTGCATCTCTAACATCATTGGTGATATCTTTCCTACTTGGTATTATGTTGATGCTTCAGGCCAGCAAACTGCCAAGACTTTTTTTTTTTTTTAGAGAGGTGGTCACACTTGCTGATTGTCAGTGGATCAAAGGCATTTGAGTAGCAGCATCTGTCTGAGGTTGTACTTAATTTTTTATACATTGCTTTTGAATTTTGGTCTAATAAATGCTAAATACTGCTACTTACCCTGTAAGCAGTGAGGGTGTACTTAATTTTTTATACATTGCTCTTGCATTTTGGTCTAATAAATGCTAAATAATTTGCTAAATAATGACACAATGGAATCAGGTGTTTGTTTTTGTTCATATATACATACATATTTATACATGTGTTCATTTTTTAAATTTATACTTATTTGAATTACATAACTTGCTAGTTTTATTTATATTTTTAAATAATTTGTTTCTACCATTTAGAACGAATGGGAAAATGCTAAATTAACATCCAAATGACACCTCAACAACAATTTAAAAAACAAGCTGTTAGGTACCAACTCTATTCCGGAACTCAGATAGTAAATATGTATGTGACAAAGGGAAGAAGTGTCATTGGAATACTACACATTTCCCTAATGGAGTTACAATTTTTTCCCTTTCATGATATTATACAAAAAAAAATAAATACAAAATAAAAATATAACTTTATTTTATATAATTATAAATTTTTTTTTTTTTTTTATAATATATAAAAAATTTTTTTTTTAATTTTAAAAAATAATATTTTTTTTTCTCATCTTTTTTGTGCTCATGTTTATGTACAACATTTTTTAACTCTGCAGAATATCTAACATGTTTGAACTGCTATCGCTCAGGATGAATTATGATAAGTACAGTATGTACGTTAACATCAGCCAAAGGGATCAAAAGACAGAAAAGGTGATTTTGACATTTAACAGCTTTTTTATTTTCAGAAGTCTGAGGACTGAGCTATTATTGAACCTTTCTCCTTCAAAGTTGTATGTATTACATTGTTGTTCTAGATTACAAGTTCGCTCAAGGTGTTATGTTCAGAAGCCTGTGGGGATTTTATTACCCCTGTTATTATATATTATATTATTTTATGTAACATCTCAAATGACTTAAAAATAAAAAGCAGGACAGAACTTTTAGACAAATAGACAAATTTCTTACTACTGGTCTATTCTAGTGTTTTTTAATGACACGGTATAGGAGTTGTCCAACACAAAAATAAAAATACAAAATGGCAGCCATTGGTATAATCTAATAGCTGAAGGGGAAGCTCTGGTAGTTGCTCTGGTCTTTGTTTCCACAGGGACGGCACATGACTGAAGCAGCCAGTGAGTGGTCTTAATGGTCTTAGTAGTCGTATGTTGGTGTATTAGTATCTCAACTCAGTGGCTTCAGTGATCACATGCTATTCCATTGACATCACTGTTAATATGACTAAGTGGTAATGTCAATAGAACAACATCCAGCCACCATGGGCACTTGGGTGAGTTGGTCATGAGCAGTCCATATGTGAAAAAAGACCGGAGCAACTACTTCAACACTGGATCAGTGGAGAATAAAATAAGGTGAGTACATTTGTTTTCTATTTTATACTGCTGAGGGCTATTTTAATTTTTTTTTATATTGGACCACCTTTTTAAACCACTTTACACAGGTTTTTGTGAAATAAAAAACAATGAAACAACACATGATTTATGTCAACAAATTTTACAGGCTGTTTTTGTTAACCAGCTCCTGACCAGACCATCTACCTTCCTTACTAACCAGGCGTGTTTTCCTTTTTCTTAGTACAAGGCAGATTTGAATGCTAGAACACTTTCTTCTTCTCAGTTAATCTAATAATTTTTTCTCCTTTTTTCTGTGATACATTAGGCTTTAATTTTGTTTCTTTTTCTTTTTTATTAACAAGAGGGAAAATAGTAAAACAAGAAAAGTTTTTTTTTCACTTTTTTTTTTTTTTTTAACAGCAAAACTGGTGCTAAAATAAGTTTTGTACATGTGTTACTTTTCCATTGCAAAATACAATTTTCCAAAGGCAATTAATTACCATAATTTTACGAATCAGCATCCTAACTTATCTCAAACTAAAACTTAACTTTTATTAAAGTGCTTTTACTACCTATTCAATATAATAAAATACATCCTACATTCTGATAATTATCAGTTTGTCTTATAGTGCCTGCAGTAACACTAGTCTACAGTTGTGTTGTCAAGAAGTGCGGCGCCGCGGCCCCCCACGGCTGTCCCCCTGCTCTTACAGGGTCCAGCGCGGGTGCCGCTGCTGGCCGCAGTCGTTCTCCTTCTGCCTTTGCCCAGGAAACCCCGTACTTCCCAGTCCCCGCTCCTGTGCTCCATCCGTCCGGCTCTGACAGCCGCCATGCACGTACCCGCTGCTTAGGGCGCGCGCACAACGTCTGGTCTGGATTTAAAGGGCCAGCGCGCCGCTAATTGGCCATCGCCGGCTGCTGACCCTTTTTATTGTGCACGCCTCCAACACGCTGCCAGTTCGTTGGTGTGTGTTTGGAGAGCCTTGCTTACGTTTCCTGACCTTGCCTTGCTACTCCCTGACCTTCTGTTGCCCGCCCCTTCTCCTCTGACCACGAACCTCTGCCGCCTGCCCTGACCGCCTGCCTGTCCCCGACTACGTCTCCGGATCTCGATTCTGTACCACGCATTACCCCAGCCGTCGCTGGCCCAAGCAAGTCACGTCAGGAGTAGCGACCTGGTAACCTCACGCCGCAGCAAGCCCATCCCGCCTTGCGGCGGGCTCTGGTGAATACCGGGGACTACTTAGACTCCGCTCCCTGGCGTGGCTTAACTACCATCGCTTGCGGTGGTCCAGCGAATCCACCTCTGCATTACAGTACGAACTGGCCATGGATTATGCCAGGGTACCTCTGCCCGACCTCCGGGATGTCAAGACGGCTGTCACCCAGCAGAGCCAACGTATTGACCAGCTAGTGGCTATGATGCAGAACCTTGCGGCCCGTCTACCTTCACCTGCTGCCGCCGCCGCTCCTGCACCCGTTGCTCCGGCATCCATTGCTCTACCTGCTCCGGCTTCTGGACCCTCTCTGCATCTGCCGCTCCCCTCGCGCTATGATGGACACCCCAAGAAATGTTGTGGGTTCATCAGCCAGTGCTCCGTCCACCTCGAGATGATGGGGCATCAATTCCCTACAGAGCGTGCCAAGGTGGCCTTCAAAATCAGCCTCTTCTCTGGAGAAGCCTTGGCTTAGGCCACGCCACTGTGGGATCGAGGGGATCCTCTGACAGCTGACCTCCAGACCTTCCTCCAGGGGTTCCGCACCGTCTTTGAGGAACCTGGCCGTACGTCTTCGGCTGCCGCAGCACTTCTCCGGCTTCGTCAGGGCGACACCACAGTCGGTCAGTATTCTGTGCAGTTTCGCACTTTCGCTTCTGAGCTGAATTGGAATAACGAAGCTTTGGTGGCGACTTTCTGGCAAGGTCTCTCTGGACGAATCAAGGATGAGCTCGCCGGTCAGGACCTACCTGCTGCTCTGGATGAGTTAATCCACTTAGCCACCCGAATCGATATTCGGTTCGCCGAAAGGCAACAAGAGCTCCGCCTTCAACGGGAGGTCGTCCGTCCACGCCGTCTACCTCGCTTGGCTCCCACTTTCCAGCGACCACCTCTTCTTCCACCGATGGTTCCCGAAGAAGAACCCATGCAGGTTGAGAGAGCCCACCTGTCCCAGGAGGAACGTTCACAGCGTCGTCAGAAGCAGCTGTATTTCTATTGTGGCGGTTCTGGCTATTTTATTGGGGACTCTCCGGTGCGCGCGGGAAACTTCAGCACCTAGGGCTCGTAGGAGAGGCGACCCTAGGTGTCAGAGCAGCCTCTCCCCATCTGACCATGCCCGTAATTGTTGGTGTTTCACCGGATAGCACCTTTCAGGCCACCGACTTTATTGATTCAGGTTCTGCAGGAAATTTCATAAGCCACGAACTTGTGACCAGGTTTCGTCTCCCAGTGACTCCGTTACAGAAGCCTATGTTCGTCACATCAATCAGTAGCGAATGCCTTAAGGACGCTATCCGCTTCCGCACTGCTCCCGTCACTTGGCAGATTGGGGTTCTTCACAAGGAGACTTTGCAACTTCTCGTCCTGCCTCGATTCTCATCTGAAATCCTTCTGGGCCTGAAATCCTTCTGGGCCTCCCGTGGTTGCAAGACCATACTCCGACCTTGGACTGGAGCACAGGTGAAGTCATTCGTTGGGGTTCCGCGTGTCTCTCGCGCTGCCTGTCGAAGCCGCAACCTGCTCCTCGGGCCGCCTCGCTGAAATCTACAAAGCCTCCACTAGGCCTGCCTACGCCATGCTTGGACTTTGCCGACGTCTTTTTGGAAAGACAGGCCGAAACTCTTCCTCCACACCGGCCTTATGATGGCCCCATTGATCTGCAACCTGGCTGTACTCCTCCCCGGGGCCGGGTCTATCCCCTCTCCGTCCCTTGAGACTAAGGCTATGTCAGGGTATATAATTGAGAACCTCCGTAAAGGGTTCATTTGTAAGTCCTCTTCTCCAGCAGGAGCCGGCTTTTTTTCCGTGGAGAAAAAAGACGGGTCTCTCCGGCCCTGCATCGACTATCGGGGCTTAAATAAAATTACGTTAAAGAACCGCTACCCTCTGCCCTTGATCTCTGAACTTTTCGACCGCCTGCGTGGTGCAAAAATCTTTTCCAAGCTGGATCTACGCGGTGCTTATAACCTAATTCGCATTCGAGAAGGCGATGAGTGGAAAAGGGCGTTTAATACGCGGGATGGCCACTTCAAGTATCTTGTTATGCCATTTGGTCTCTGCAACGCTCCTGCTGTGTTTCAGAACTTTGTCAATGAGATCTTCCAGGACCTACTCTACGTCTGTGTTATTGTTTACTTGGACGATATTCTAACTTTTTCTCCCTCCGTCTGGCTCTGCCAGCCGCCGCGCGCGTACCCACTGCTTAGGGCGCGCACGCGACGGCTGGTCTGTATTTAAAGGGCCAGCGCGCCGCTAATTTGCCATCGCCGGCCGCTGACCCTATTTATTGTGCACGCCTCCAACACTCGCTGCCAGTTCGTTGGTGTGTGTTTGGAGAGCCTAGTAGTAGTTAGAGTCCATTTTGTCTTCCCATGTACCTGTCCGCCTTGCTTACGTTTCCTGACCTTGCCTGTTGCCGTCTGCCCTGACCTTCTGCCCGTCTCTGACCATGAACCTCTGCCGCCTGCCCTTACCGCCTGCCTGTCCCCGACTACGTCTCCGGATCTCGATTCTGTACCATGCATTACCCCGGCCGCCGCCGGCCAAGCGCGGTCTGGAATACCGAGCCTTAGCCTCCGCCGCGGGCAACCCACCCCGCTTTGCGGCGGGCTCTGGTAAATACCGGAGGCTACTTAGACTCCGCTCCCTGGCGTGGCTTAACTACCATCGCTTGCGGTGGTCCAGCGAATCCACCTCTGCATTACATGCGTGCTGCCTTAAACCTAAAATAATATCACTAGGGTTAACAGCATAGCTTAAGCTGATCTATTTTAATATATTGAATACGTAGTGAAAGCACTTTAATAAAATTTAAGTTTCGCTTAGATATATAAAGCTCCTCCCAGTAGGTAGGTAGGTATATAAAGCTCCCCCAATAAGTAGGTAAATAGCCACCCCAACAGTAATGTAGGTATATAGGGTCCCTCCACTTGGCAAGTATACAAGGTTTACCAAGTAGTTAGGAATAAAGGTTCCCTAGTAGAATTGTGTAACGGATCATGCCGCGGTCCCCTGCCATGGACCGCCTGCGTGTTGTGCCTTCCTAGTACTTGCCTGTCGTGTCCTGTTCTGTTGCTTCCCGGGGTCCTGTGTGCTCTGTGCCTCCTAGGGGGCGGGGGGGCGCGCGCGCTGCGGCTTCCTGCCTTTTATAGGTTACTTGTCTCTGTCTACTTCCTCTTGACCTGTGACCCCTGACTATTAGAGGAAGTTCCTGCCTCTGCTCTGGGTCAGACCATTGCAGTCTCATGCAGTCTCTTGCTGAGTCCATCTTGAGCTCCTGCCTGTGTCTCTGGACTTAACCCTGGAGATGCTGGTCCAGTCTCTTTGTCATCTGAGCTCCTGACCATCTGCCTGTTTGTCTCCTGTTGTCGTGTCTGCGGTCTCTGCACTATCCTGTGTCCTGTCTTGGCACCTGTTCATTACCTGCTTTATCCTGATGTATCCTGCTGTGTTCCTGTGTACGTTTAACCTGCCCTGCATATGTTTTCCTATGTTCCTGTCCTGCACCTCCGCTGTCACCGCAGGTAGCCACGTCAGGGGTAGAAACCTGGGGGTCCCCGCAGCTAAGTCCGTCCCGCTTTGCGGCGGGCTCCGGTGAAGACCAGGGGCCCCTTAGACTCCGCTCCATGGCGTGGTCTTCATATACCATCTTGCCTGCAGTGATCACTGTGGATCCACACCCGGATGTCAGCGGTCGGCGCTTCGGCGTACGTTGGTTGTCGCCGCACTGTTACAAATTGTTGATATAGAGGGTGCCTCAGTGTCAGACTGGAGTACCTAGGGCCCACCAGAGGAAATAATCCTTGGGGCCCACCATCGTCTATAAAGAAATAATGCAAGGCCATCATAGTTTTGGAGCAAAACGTACATATATTGTTGCACAGTATAAAACAAAAGGTTTATTAATCAAATAACATGGGGAAAAAAAATGGGAAAAAAAAGAAAAAACTGGAAACTACACCTCTTAAGGAATATATCCAGGGGTGCAGTGAATATATCAACCTCACAGGTCTTTCACAAATTTTTAGCGTTAGGCGTTGAAAATGTTATATTCTTCTAACAATCTGCAATTTTAACTGAAAATGTTTCATTTTAACAAGAAATCCTGGCAACAAAGAACCTCAAATTTTGTTACGCAATTTCTTCTGAGTTCGGCAATACCCTTTATGTGTGTGTAAACTGCTGTTTGGGCACATGACAGGGGGTTCAAGGGAGAGAACGCTATTTGGCTTTTGGAACACAGATTTTGGTGGATGCCATGTCTCATTTGCAAAGCCCCCCAAAGTACTAGAACAAGTGAAATCTTCCAGAAGTCACCCCATCTTGGATTTAATACTCCTTATGGATCTCATCTAGGGATGTATTGTGTCATTGGTTTTTGGGCTTCAGTTTTACAGCGTTCGCTGTGCGGGATACATGACAGGATAACTGTACTATGTGGACAATACAACTATATACATTTTATGTAGTTTTTTTTATATTTTATTACTTTCACCCAAAAAATACCCAACATTCACTTATAATTTATTGCTGAATTTTTTCAATTGTTTTTGTTTTTTATTAATTTTTTTTACACCATTCACATTTCACACTTGTTAGATTAATACTACAGGTTATTATGGTCGTGTGGATAACTAATTTGTGTTGGATTTTGTGTGTTTTAATGTATGCACAATAATTTTTTTTTAAATATTTTTTTTTTTTAAAACTAATTTATACACTTTTTATGTTTTTTACTTTTTTAAATCCCATGAATTTTACTTTTTTTTTTTTACATTTTTTACACTTCGCAATGTATTATCATATTCAAATATGCTAATATATTATACTCCATGTCAGTTTGACAGAGGCAGCAATAAGGGCAGCACATAGTCTGACCTAATTGCTGGATTCATACACAGACAGCCCTGGCGCTATTCAAGGTCCCCAGGGTGCCGCAAACCCCCATGTCTGCAGTGACGTCAAAAAAGTTTCTGCAGACAAACAACGTCAAAAGTCGGCGGTCGGTCATTAAAGGAGTTGTCTCCCTTCAGAGTTTCAGAGAATGCATGAATGTAATACTCTGTCACTTCCTGGTTCAGACTGACTCATTTGCATACAGCTTGTGCTTGTACAGCTCTGTGCCCTGCTGTGCTTTCAGATGCTACTTAGATCAGATTAGCTTCTCAAACTACTAACAGGACTTCTTATCTGATCCCCAAAACAAAAGCCCTAATTACAGTTCTGTTTATTTTACATAAATCAAGCTTTTTACTGCTGAGCAGCACAGGACACTGCCATGACCTGTGTGATGAGGGAACTGAGGGAACTGAAATAGCCAGGGAGGTCATAAATTCACTTGTATCTCCTTAGGGAAAACAGAGGAACAAAGCAATATATTTGGAAAATGTCTTTATTTTGTGTTCCCTACAATTTGAAAGCTATTCTTTGTAGCGAGACAACCCCTTTAAGGCGCTCTCCCCTACCCCCTGGCAAAGCAGTGCACTGGCATATGGCATATGGCACCCCAAGCATATGATGTCACCAGTCCACTCCTCTAACCACACAAGTACATGATATCATATCAGGCCACACTTCTTACTACCACCAAGCACACCCATTCATGCCCAGCTTCCTCCACTAGACCGGGGCCAAAACAACAGTGGCGTCACTGGGGTCTATAGAGATATATTTATATAAAATATCATATACTATATAACAGAATAGAGATTTGTGAAATCAGATTTACCCAAATCAGTTGGTCTGACAACTTCTGTCCTTCGTAAAACCATGTTCTACTGATAACACACAATTTATTAACACTGCAATCTGTTATGAACTATCAGATAAGGCCTTCTCAAGTCAAACATGTAAGTGCGTGCTGTACTGTATTGAGAGCGAGCACTCATGATGCTTTGATGACTAGAATAGATTGCAATATATTCTACCATGAGATATATGCATTCATGTAGTCTAACATATTGCTTGTATTTGTCTTTCTTGTTCTATCAGGAGTCTAATTATCTCCTTCCAGTGCTGCCTGCACCCCCTGCACCTTATTTAAGTCAGCCGCTCAGTAAACCTGTGCACAATTTCCTGCAATTTAATTGCAAGACTAGATTAATCAAAGGCTCCCTTCACTCTGATGAGCTTTGATACCAGTAACCCTCTGTTCAAGAAAAGCTCTGGGGCTGACTGGTGGAATGTAACAGTCTATTTCTATCAGCGCAGTAGAAAATACACATAAATTAGGCAGATGTTTCCTTTTAGATCTGCGCAGTCAGGTAGTTAATAGCTAGCTTACTAAACTTAATTGTATGGTTGAATGATGCATCCAGGGCAGAGAGCATTAATGAAGCTGACACACTGCATACACATTACATATACTGCACAGTTACTCTATAGTAAATAAAGTCACAGTCTTAAAGTAACAACTTAAGCTAATGAGGAAAGAGGTAACTACAGGTCAGAAATGTTGACGTTATCGTACAGTGGGGAAAAGAAGCATTTGATACACCGATGATTTGTCAAGTTTTCCCACCTACAAAGAATGGAGACGTCTGTAAGGGCATGCCCCCACGGCAAGGGTTTTCGGATGGTTTTTCAGCCGGTTTGCGGTTTTTCAGACTGCCTGAAAAAACTTCCGAAAATGAGCACAATGGTGCTCTATGGAAAACCCGTGCAGCAGTCCCCACTGCATGGGTTTTCCTTCGGGCGGTTTTTGTCCGCTCAAAAAACATTGAGCATGTTCATTCTTCCGTCCGGTTTCCGGACAGAATATGAACACCTCAATGGGAGGGGGTAGGGCTCTTCTCCGCTCATCGCAGAGACAAGCCGCGCCCCTCAACCCCCGCGGCCTGATTTTTATCATATCAACCTACGATGAACAGAATTTTGACACAATTTAAAAAAATCCGTAAAATCACATTATTTGATTTTAAAATAATTTGCATTTTATTGCATGAAATAAGTATTTGATCACCAACCAACCAGCAAAAATTATTGTTCTCACAGAACTCATTACCTGTATTAATTGCACCTATTTGAACTCGCTACCTGTATAAAAGACACCTGTACACACTCAATCAATCACACTCAAACCTCTCCACCATGGCCAAGACCAAAGAGCTGTCTATGGACACTAAGGACAAAATTGTAGACGTCTACAAGGCTGGAATGGGCTACAGGATAATAGGCAAACAGCTTGGTGAGAAGGCAACAACTGTTGGCACAATTATTAGAAAATGGAAAAAACACAAGATGACTGTAAATCTTCCTCGATCTGGGTCTGCAAGCAAGATCTTGCCTCGTGGAGTAAGGAGGATTCTGAGAAAGGACAGGAATCATCCCAGAACTACATAGGAGGACCTGAATAGAGCTGGGACCACTGTCTCAAACATTACAGTTAGCACCACATTACATCGTCATGGATTAAAATCCTGCAGGACACACAAAGTCCCCCTGCTCATGCCAGCACATGTCCAAGTCCGTTTGGAGTTTGCCAAAAACTAACTGGATGATCCAGAGGAGCATGGGAGAAGGTCATGTTGTCAGGTGAGACCAAAATAGAACATTTTGGTATCAACTCCACTCGCCATGTTTGAAGCAAGAAGAAGGATGAGTACAACCCCAAGAACACCATCCCAACCATGAAGCATTGGGGGGGGGGGATATCATACTTTGGGGGGTGCTTTGCTGCAAAGAGGGCTAGAACGACTGCACCATATTGAAGGGAGGATGGATGGGGCCATGTATCCCAAGATTTTGGCCAACAACCTCTCTGGGTCTTCCAGCATGAAAATGACCCAAAACACACAGCCAGGGCAACTGTAAGAAGCATTTCAAGGTCCTGGAGCGACCTAACCAGCCTCTAGACCTGAACCCAATGGAAAATATTTGAAGGGAGCTGAAACTCAATGTAGCCCAGCAACATCCCCGAAACCTGAAAGTTCTGGAAATCTCTGTAGCAGTGTATGCAAAATAGGTCAAGAACTTGAGGAAACATCTGACCTCTGTAATTGGAAACAAACCAAATATTAAGCTCTGTTTTTCTATTATATGAAATACTTATTTCATGCAACAGTGACATAAATGCAGGAGAAAAACAAAGGAGGAAACAAAGCTACCATGTTTGAAGGAGTGATAACAATTACTTATCAGGTAATATAATCTTGTTAGAAATAAAGACTCTGCTTCATCTAGTACTCCCTGCTCTTTGTTTAATCAGGAAGGGAGCTATGGACGGTAATCTAGAGATACTTCTGTGCACTCAGAGCAGGTCAAATCTTTTTTTCTCCTGACCCAGTTAATACAAAAGAGCAAAAATCTTCAATTACCTGTCCCTACATGTTGCAGTCTATCCTTTGTAATGAGAAAATCCCTTTAAGATAGGTCAAATACTTTTATCTTTTCATAACTTCATGTCCCCAGTGAGAAATGTCTTCAGGGAGAAGTCATGGACAATCCATGAAGCACATCTTCCTAAATTTTCGGACACATTCCATAGTTACAGATGCTGGTAGGGGCTGGTGTGCTCGGTGCCAGGGAAGACAAGCCAAAGGTATTTAACCCCACTGGACATAAACTTAGTGTCGCTAAGTGGCTATGTAACGGGAATGCGACACCTGCCAATAACAGCACGGAATGGAGCCAACTCCATTTCAGGCTGTGTAACCCATTAGACGCCGCAGCACTCATGACCACAGCATGTAAATGAATGAGAAACAGTGCCTCGCACTGTTTCTCAATCCGATCAGGGCCCCCACAGAGAGATTGTGAGGCCCCGATTGGTTTACGTGCTGGCTTGAAGCCTTGTGAAGGCTTCCATCGCTGCCATGTTTTTAGTTTTTTTGAGGTGGGAAGTAGTAAAACCGGTATCTTTGTACACTCTTTAGTATTGTTTATAAAGTCCAAACACCAAAATTGTGTTTTTTCGGTCATTTCAGGTCCCCTAAAAATTGGAAGAAAAATTATCACAAAAATTGCATGTATTCCAAAATGGTACCAATAAAAAGTACACTTAAGCCCACAAAAAATGCAGCCTCACTCAGTTATATTGGTGGAAGTGCAAAAAAGTTATCAATTGTAGAAAGTGGCGCTGCTGCGAAAATTTCAAAAATAGAAAATGTTTGGATATTTTTTATGGTACTATAACATAATGCAAAACCCTACATATTTGTTATTGCCAGACTCATATCAACCTGAAGAATACAGGGAACACATCATTTATACCGGAGAGTGAATGCCATAATAAAAAAAGTACTTTTTTTCTCATTTTGACCCACTTAGAATCTGTTTGCGGTTATCCATTATTTTCTATGGTACAGTGAATGAAACCAATAGAAAGTATATCTTGTCCCACAAAATAAAAGCCCTCATGTCTCTGTAGATGAAAAAATAAAAAATGTATGGCTCTTGGAAGGCAAGAAAAAAAAAAAAGTGTCAACCAAAAAAATAAAACGCTCTGTCCTTAAAGGGTTAAATGAGTTATCTCACTACAACGATTCATCTTACCACAGTCCTGTTCTCTCTGTTAAATTTTATAATTCAGGGGCGTGTTTACCAGCTATACTGTCTTCTACTGGCCTGCAGTGATGAGCTGCTGAGGACACCAGGTCTGCAGCTATAGTGACCAGCACTGGCAGCCTATCACGAAAGATAGATGTATGCAGTCCATACAAGAGGGGATATCTATGAATAGATAGGACACTGTTAATGGACACATATTGCAAAGTGACTTCTTTTGCAAGATCTTAAATATAAAAAGTAATCTTTGTAGTGAGGCAACCCCTTTAAGTACAGGACTTGTGCAGTGAGTTTAAATTTTGCTTCAGATGAAGTAGCTCAAAGAGCTAATGTTTCTTCTTAGGGAGAGGCCCCATAAAGGTGATGAAGATGTAAAAGCCAGGAATGCTCCACTAAAATTTAAATATATTAAAATAAGCTCATGGGAAGAGAGCTAGGGCTCCACTGCTACTTATTGGAAGTAACATTCCTTAAAGGTGTTTTGCCAGGATGTGAGTTACTTACCTCCTTATCAGCACGGGAGTAAAATTCAAAAAAAAACCCCTGCTAAAAGTCATAAAGGGCTTCCCGGGGGGAGAGGGGGGGGGGTGAGAAAGAGAGTAGAAATTTTTAAGGGGGGGCGTCTAAAAATTTTTAAACTTCCAATAAAAAATTTTTTAAAAAAAGGGGTTAAATTCTCTATACAGAAAAAGAACAGGCTTTTACACTGCACCCTTTTTTCCGCACCCCCTTAAAAGGCTCATTCTTTTTTCCCTGTCTCAGTTAAGAAGTGTTTCAGGGAAAGCCCCCCGGCCAGATCAGATCAGCTCCTCTGGGTCTTTGTCCTTAAGGGCAAGTTTCAGGTAACTTGGGGGGGTTTGAGAAAGGGCGGGTAGCTTTCACAGGTTTTCCACGTTTTGAAACCCCACATATATTTAGAAAAGTGATTAAATCCCCATTTTTGGGGGAAATTCCAAAAGTCAAAAATTCACCCGGGGGCAAAACCCTTTTTTAAAAGGGTTATTCTCACCACAATGTTAGTTTTTTTAAAACATGTAGAATAAAAGTAAATAAATTTCTTTTTCCAAATACTTTGGGCTGTTCAAATTTTGGGCTTCATTTCAGTGGAAAGGGGTTTTTTCTTATCTCCGTTTGGGTGTAAAACAAGTTTCCAGAGGTTACCACCACTTCTTTTCCTCCATTGCCCCCCAGCTGCCCTGGCTGACCTTTGGTTTGCTTTTCACTCCTTGCTGTGATTTTATCGGGCAGAACGGGAGCTTGTTTATCTAGGGAAATAAATAAGCCTTAACCTCTTAAAGCTCTGTAGCCTACTGCTTAAACCCTTCTTTTTGTCTTACTAACAGGCTCAGCTAGGAGTAGCAAATTGTTTATGCCCCAAAATCCCTGCTTTTTAGAACCACCCCCAGCCAAAACCAGGAAGTGGAACCTAAAGGGTTTGTAAAGAGCGGGGCTCTTTAAAACGCTTGGTGAATTGCACCCCTTTTTAAAGTTTACATGGGGACCCCCCCAAAGAGTTTATTGAATATGACAAAACCCTTAAAAATTAGGGTTTTACCACGAAAAGAATTTCATGCTGTTTTGTCCTGATTCGGGTTTGAATTTGCTTAAAAAAGGTGGCGTGTATGATTTGTTTGAACTAAACCATCCCTTTTTCCCCACGTGTGCTCATTTAATCAAACAAAGGTTTTTTTCTGGGGTAAAGAGAATCTGTTTTAAGTAAAAATGTAGCTTTTTGGTTAGCACTTTGCCTTTCAAAATTAGGGGTTCCTAGGTTTCCCAAATTTTCCCTGCAGAAACCAAAAGGGTTTTTTTTTTTTTTCCCTAAATTTCCCAAAAATCCCTAAATTAAGGTTTCTTTTTTTTTTTTTAATGTGTTTGATAATTACAAAGGGGTTTTACAGGGGGAAAGGCTGTGTGTGTTTAATAAGCGGGAAGTGACTAAACAGAAAAGGCCTTAGAGGGGGAGGTGATATTGAGCATGTGCGGCCGGACTGAGGGAACTCTCGCCCATTTAAACCGAACCCCTCCCGACGAGTTTGTAAAATACGACATTTAAGGGAGAAAGCTAAAAAAAAAATTTGGTACCAAAATTTTTTTAATAATAAATGAAGGGTTTGGAAAATGTTTATTATTTATTTTGCCGCTTACCCATGTAAAATTTTACTTTGTGGAAAAAAACCCCTTTAAAAGGTTTACCAAGATAGCTCTTTGGGGTGTTTGCCCAAAAAAAAATTCTCATAAAAAATTTTAAAAGGGGGAACCCCCCAACATAGTTTAAAGGCCCCCCTTGGGGAGGAAGTACCAAGGGCTAGTGACAACCTGTTTTTTCCAGCACTGTGCCCTTTATTCTGAAAAGTTTGCTGCAGTTTCAGATTTTTTTTTGATGCCCCAAATTTTGCTTTTTTCCCACCCCCAAGAATCAGGGAAAAATAATTTTTCCCCACTTGAGGTTTGCCCCCACCCATCACAACTGATTAACCTATTACATTGAATAGATAGAAACATGGAAAAAATGCAGTGGGGGGGCTAGCCTTTGGTGGGAGGGGTTTAAACACCTGCTCATAAATAAGCTGGGACTCTTTTCGGGGCTAAAAAATTTCCCAGATATGAGCTCTAAATACTCTAAAAACTGCTGCCCCCCTTACAGAAAAAGGGGGACACAGCGTGGAAACAGCAGGTCGCCCTAGCTTTGTGCTGTCCTCTCCCAAGGGGGGCTTTAACCTTTGTAAACGGTTCTTTTTTAAACCCAAAGCTTTTTCTTAAACAACAATTGCCCTAAAAAGAACCCCTTTAAAATCTTTAAAGGAAAAGTGAACAAAAAACTATTCATAAGAGTTAAGATACTAAACCCTTTGTTCACTGAATTAGCACCCTTCGCAGGCCTTTTTTAAAAGGGAATTTGGGTCCCCCATTTAAAAGGCGATCGAGATCAGAAAAGATTGCTGCAGGGGGAATTTCTTTTTCTGTCAGAAGACCTTTTTTTTTTTTTCCCAAAAGGGATTCTCCCGACATTTTAAGGATTAGGCCACTGTTTTTTTAACAAATCATGGCATTTCCCTCATTGTTTATTCATTACTTCTAAAGGTGCAAATGAAGTGGAAAGAATCATGCCACTTAAAATGAAAAAATAAAACCCCAAATACACTTTAAGGTTATTTAATATCTAAAGGATAAGTACTTATCATTCAGTAATGTTTTTTTGCATTTTCCAAAAATGCTAGTCTTTGGCTTGGGCTACACAGCATTTTGGGAAAAAAGTTCCCACAAAATAAGACCCGAAATTTTTCCCACGGTTTTTTGGTGAAGAAATTTTCGCAAAAATTTCAGTCGGTTTTTTGGGTTTGACATGGCCCCCATACATTTTAATGTCGTAAAAAAAATCTGGGCTGTGGGAGACTACCCGCACGGATTTTTTATTAAATTTTCTATGAGGGACACTGTACTGGGGCGGATTTTTACTAAATTCCCGAATCTCCGAAAAAACTGACGGGTAATACCGTGGGTGTTGATTTTAGCCTTACAAAGAGATGGAAAATATCAGTTATTAAACACTGTAAAAAAAACTGACTATGTGGGTATGAAAAATTAAACACAAGGAATTAAATTTTCATTGTCCCGATTTATTTTGCTTTATATCTTACTAGGCTAAAAATTTTTTCCTTATTTCAACTTAAGATAATTGTCACAATAAAGTTCATTGAATATAATTTTCAAAATACACTGTGATCTAAACATATTTGGGGATCTCTATAAGGGAAAAGTCTAAAAAATACAAAAGGGACCTTAAAAGTAAAAATTTCCAAATTAGTTGATTTTAAAATTTCTTACAGAGGGGCTTAAATTTCCCCGTTGATTGGGGCAAGGTCTTCAAAAATAAAAATAAAGGGCGGTAATTTAGGGCATTTTTTTTAAAAACTTTAAGTCCCCAAACTGTGAGGGTTTGGTACCTAATAGAAATAGAAAATAAGAAATAGGGGAAAAAAATGTGGATCAAAAAAAGGGATCAAAAGGGAAAGCATAAAAAAAACAAAAAAATTAAAGGGTTTTAAAGCAAATTTTAACCCCAGGGGTTTGTGAAAAAAAGCACTAAAAAATTTAAAAAGGAAAAAAAAAATGGTTTTCTTGAAGGATCGGTCTTGCCCCAAAACTACTTCATCAGCTTTTATGGGGGAGTTTAGTTCGGGGGGATGGATGGGGGGGTGGGCATTGGATGTTGTAAAATTGGGATTTTTTTTAAGCATTTGTTTTACTGGGGCCATAAAAAGGTTGGTAAGTAAAATGGGGAATGTTTGGGGGAACTGGGGGGAAAAATTTTGAAAAAAGGGGAAAAAGAAACGGGCTCAAAATGGGAAAAAAAAGGGTGGGATTAATTGGAATACTAAGACTGGACCCCTGTTATTTATTTGGGAGTACCAAAAGGGGTAAAGTTTTGGGGCCCCCTTTACCCTCTTTAAATTATTTTCTTTAAATGATTTAAATACATTCCCACAGTGGGAAATATCAATTTTTTGCAGAATGATACAAAAACTCTGAAAATTTAATCAACACAATGAGGAAAAATCCTTTTCCATGATTACATGTTAAAAAGGAAAAACACGGGGGAAAAAGGGGACGGGGAAAAGGGGAATTTGGGGGAAAATTTTCCTGGTGGACATTTAAATCCTAATTGCGAAGTCAGTGTCAGGAAGCAACGGCCAAAGCAAATAGGATTATGGGGTGTATTAAAAGGGGCATAGATACACATAATGTGAACATTTTTTTTCCATTATATTAAAAGGGAAAATTTAAATGCCCGTTTGAAAAAAATCATTTCCCCATTTACAAGTCATGATTAAAAAATTAACTTTATAATGTTGTGAAAAAGTTTTGGCCCCAAGTCCCAAAAAAGGAAAAAAAAATTGTGAGCTTTAAAAACAGGTTTAATGGGGGAAAAAAAACAGTTTTTCAACAGGGAAAAAAATTTGTAATAAAAAAAAAAAGGGGGAAAAGATTAGCAAAATTAGGAATATTTAGTTTACAGAAAAGACGGGGTTCGAGTGACCTTTTTAAAAAAGGGTGTTTACATATGCCCAAAGGTAAATTATAGAGATCCCCCTACCATTAATTTTTCAAAAACCAGGTTTGTATCCAAAAACAAGGGAGCATCTTTACGTCTGGGAGTAAAAAAGGTTTTACTTGAAATGGGAAAAGGTTTATTTACTGTAAGGCAAGTGAGACTTTTGGAACTCCCCTGCCAGATGCAAATTTC
>JAODAL010058578.1:0-22001 GCA_025379985.1 Phyllomedusa bahiana | reverse complement strand
ATAAAAGGGTTTATTTTTGGCCCCTATCAACCTGGCGACTAAAAAATTTGCTGGATTCAATTTAACTGCAAGGTGGCTATATCAACAAAGCTGGAAGGGGCAAAATTAAAAAAGAACACCTATCTGAATGTATACTGATAATAAAAGTGGAGTTTTGCACATAACAAAGAGACCTGCAGTTACTAGAAAAGATGTGTATCCAAATATAAATTCAGGCTCCCCAAATATCCGGAAATATTTCAATAAAAAACTGTTAATAATAAAGCTATTGCAGTGCAATGTCTCCCCACTAAGTCTTGGTGAACTTTATCCAGTATTTTATAGAGCTTGTCTGTGTTCGCCCGCCCCCCCCCCCCCCGCTCCCCTCCGTGACTATACAGCGGTAGTTTGTCCCTTTAAAATTCTCTACCTAACTACAAAAAAATCTTCCAATCTCTGATCTAACTAAATTTTAGGATCACAGTTTAACAGTAGAGTTTCTCTGGAAGAAATAGAAAAAATTTCGCTGAGCTGTTTGGAAACAGGCAGAGCGCACGTCCTCCTGCTATGAGACGCTGAGAGACACTGATCATAAAACAGGAAGGGCTGTTCAAATGTAAAACGAGGTCATGTGATTTTTCCAGCCAATCGAAACCATACACATCCCAGTCATGAGTCGCACACACATCTCACCCGCTCTATTCGTTAAGCTGATTTGCTGGCCACCAAAATGACAGGAAGCGCCGAAAATGGCGCAATCTTAATAGATGATGCACAGATTTTAACCTAAATTATCGCATGATCTAAAAATTCCGATCAACATAAAAACTGTGCCGATTTCAACTTTGTCGATAATAATCGCTCAACACTATTCAATACCTTTATCAATGCCACAGGTCTGAAGGATGCAGTGACATCACTGGAACAGGGAAGTCAGTGGAAGTGAAGCGCGGCACCAGCATAATACACTTTAGCTTCTAACTAAGGATTCTTTTGTAGTGCAGAGCGTCTCTGCTGAACCACTGTGATAGGCTTTGTCCACACGACAAAGACAAAATACACTCGCTTTTTGTTTTGTTGCACTTTTTTTGCGTTGTTTTTGGGGGGTGTTTTTGGATTTCAGCCAACCTTTTCAATTGACTAGTAAAATAATCCACCACTTTCCGAGTAAATTACGATGGATTATTGAGCATAATCTAATATTTTTTTTGCCAAAAACAGCAGTTTTGAAATCTGACCTCAGACTACAGCTCGGATTTTCTATTGAGGTCTATGGGGATGATCTACAGGTGGATTTGAATGGTTTTCAAATCTGAAATCTATGTCCACGTCCGACTGAAATACCTTGCTGTGCAGACGGACCTTTACTCTGATTCAGTTGACAAGCATACAGAAATTCCCTTCCTTTCTTATTTTCTTCCATTTGCATTGCCTTATATTAAAGATGAACTCATAAAGTAATAATAGTGACAATGAAAATAATTATTATACTAAAATATTACTTTTCAGATAATCATTGTTCTTGTGCTGTATTTCTGCTATAAACTTTGCTCTTGTACCGTATATATGTGATGAGCAGGGGCGTAACTACCGGGGTAGCAGACGAAGCAATTGCCCCGGGGCTAGCTGGCTTTATCGGGCCCGCGGCAGATGATATCACGTCTGCTACCCCGGTAATGCCGCTCCTGGGCCTGCCGGCAGTGAACATAACAGTTCACTGCAGCGGGTGCGGAGCTGTGGGGCCGGTCTGTGAAGCCGTGGGGGGGGGCACCGCCGGTGACAGGCTCCGCCCCCTTGCTTCACAGAGGCTCTCTCTTAATTGTATGCACGTCCGTGGGGCCCTATTACTGGGGGTGGGGAAACTATACCTACAGGGGCCCTTTACTGGGGGGGAAACTAACCTACAGGGGGCCTATTACTGGGGGGGGAACTATATCTACAGGGGCCCTATTAATATACTTGGGGGGGGGAGAAACTATACCTACAGGGGCCCTATTACTGTGGGGGGGAACTATACCTACAGGGGGCCCTATTACTGGGGGGGTGGAAACTATACCTACAGGGGCCCTATTACTGGGGCGGGGACTATATATACAGGGGGCCCTATTACTGGGGGGGGGGAGAAACTATACCTACAGAGGGCGCTATTACTGGGGGGGGGGAACTACACCTACAGGGGGCCCTAATACTGGGGGGGGGAAACTATACCTACAGGGGGCCCTATTACGTGGGGGGGAACTGTACCTACAGAGGGCCCTATTACTTGAGGGGGGAACTATACCTACAGGGGGCCCTATTACTGGGGGGGGGGAACTATACCTACAGGGGCCCTATTACTGGGGGGGGAACTATAACTACAGGGGGCCCTATTAACTGTGGGAGGGGGGACTATGCCTACAGGGGGCCCTATTAACTGGGGGGGAGCTATGCCTACAGGGGGCCCTAATGACTGGGGGGGAACTATTTGCCTACAGGGGGGTCCTAATCTATAGGGGTGGGACTATTCTGCCTAAAGGGGGGTCCTAATCTACAGGAGGGACTATTCTGCCTACAGGGGTGGCCTAAGATACAGGGGGCCCCCATTCTATCTACATAGGAACCCTAAGCTACCGCCCAGGGGCCCGAAACTGCCTACGTCTCCCCTAGCTACTGCCCGGTGGGTGCCAAGCTACCTGGCTACCGCCTGGGGGCCCCGTTGTGCCTACATACCGACTGGGGGTGCCCCATAATTACCAGGGAGTAATTCTTACCATTTGGGCCATTATAAATGGGGAGTTTGTACATGAGGGGAGGGGGCACTCAGTTGGGAAAATGATAAAAAAAAGTGAGGAGTCTCAGGTGTTTGTGTTGTAAATTCTACAGGGATGAGTGGTGGATGGAGCAAGTCATCATGGAGGTCTGGACCGAATAGAGAAGAAAAGGGAAAGTGAACGACTCCTCAGACAAGACGTCACCTGTGAGGCCCTAAATGTAAGTAAACTATTTGCAAAGCACCTGTATATCTGGTATCTACCACTATATGGTCACTGTATGGTGGTTATATACAGTCTGCAGAGCCTGTGTACACTGGTATATACCACTATATGGTCACTATATGGCGGTACTATTGGTCTTTGTGTACTGATCAGTAATAGTGTAGGGGTATTATTCAGTCACTTTGTGGTCATGTTCTGGCGGTATAATCAGGTTCCTATGTAATAGGGTTATTGGTAATGTTGGTCTAGGTATAGCGGGATTTGTTTGGTAGCAGTATGATGGTGATATGTATGGTGAGGTAATAAATGTTTGTGGTCAGGGAGGTGGGCAAGGGGGGGGAGATAGGGGGCCCCATCCAAAAGTTCGCTTTGGGGCCCAGGCTTCTCTAGTTACGCCCCTGGTGATGAGCCTTGTTCTGGTGCTATATATTGTAACGGACTTGGTAGTGGATCCGCTGGACCACCGCAGGCGATGATAGCTAAGCCACGCCAGGGAACGGAATCTAAGTAGCCCCCGGTTTTCACCAGAGCCCGCCGCAAAGCGGGATGGACTTGCTGCGGCTTGAGGCTACCAGGTCGTCCCCCCTGACGTGACTTGCCTGCGGCGGCAGCCGAGGTGCAGCGAGGTACAAAAAACGTAATCCAAGAATCGAGCGGTGGGCAGGCAGTAGGTCAGGGGAGGCGCAATGGTTTTGTGGTCGTGACAGGCGCTAAGGGGCAGGGCGGCGGCTGGGTTCGGGGTCAGAAACTAACAAGGTCTGGTACACGGCAAGCAATGACTATCAGGGAAAGCTTTTCAAAAGGCACGGGCAACAAAAAAAATCCAGGGGGAAGTGACGTGGGACAAAAATTAAAAAGAGACAGCGCCCGGCAATTAGCCCAAATTACCGGGGCCTGTCCCTTTAAATCTACATAACCAGCGCGCCGGGGCGTGGGGCGGCTGCCATTCCGGCCAGCAGGGAGGGACCCAAAGGGAGCGCGGGCAGGGAGGAGACGGGACGGACAGCCCGGGGGCAGTGGGACCCGCGGGCACCCCCCGCCGGGGACCTCCCCCGGGGGGAAGGGTGCGACCGCGGTCCGTGGACCGGACCGCGCCCCAACCCCTTTACATTATATTTATTAATGAGCCCTTTTCTGGGCTTATTTACTGCTGACTTTGGGTTTTGGTAATATACTTTCTGGTGGGGTAGATTTAAAAAAGCCTTTTTCTTGTGCTTCATTTATCTGCTTGAGCTTGGTTCTGGTACTATATTTATGTTATGAACTTTGTTCTGTGTGTATATGTTCTGTATTTATGTTATGAACCTTATTCTGGTTTTACATATATGTAAAGGTGATGTACTTCTGTTATGAACTTTGTTCTGGTGCTGTATATATGAAGTCATGATTAAGGGTGCTTACCCGAAACGCGTTGACTCTGTCTGTCGTGTCTGGATTTTAATGATTTGATACAATAAAGAAGATTATTTTATTTATCCAACGGTGCTGGATCTTTTCCGCCATCCATGCAGACTTCTTGTCTCTTGGCTGTATATATGAAGCTAGTCTTGTTCTGGTGCGGTATTGCATTTGATTCTAGTATACTAAGCTTGATTATTCTCTTATTTTTTTATTTATATGGTGTTAACATATTCAGCAGTGGTCCACCAATATATTTATATTAGGTGCAGACATAGGTGTATTTTTAGGGGGGATGGAGGGGACTTGTCCCCCCCCCCCCAATTTTTTTCTGCATGGGGATGATCCCCCCACTTTTTAGATACTTCAATAAAAAAGAATCCATACAAAAGCATGAGAATACGGTAAGTGGGGGAAGGCAAGGCACAGAGGAGGAAGAAGTTAACGCTTTGCCTCCTATATTTCTGTGCATCCGGGGGGGTGGACAGAGTAGGTAGCAGCCTCAAGTGTCAGTGCAGAGTGAGAGCAGCGCTGATTGGTAGAGAAGGAGTCAGAACGCTGCTCACGGTCCAGCACACTCTGTATTTGGTGTTGTGTAGGTATCTTTCCCTCCCCTTGTATACCACTTCCCCTATGCTCAGTCCTCATCAGAGAAGAAAAGAAGCTCCTGCCGAATTAATCCGTGGCCCCCGCCCTCCCCTGTCTGTTGTGGGATGAAGAAGCTGCCAACTGAACCAGACTACAGGATACAAGTATGGAGGGGACAAAGGTGCTAGGTGTTGTGTGTGCATGTGAGGAGAGTATGTACTGTATATGTGAGATGTGTATATACTGTATGTACAGCCATGTGTCTAGTCTAAATAAAATATGTAAATATATATAAATAATGTGTGTGTGTTTACATGTGTCCAGTGTGTGTAAAAGGATATGTTCACACAGCGTCTTTGTGGTCTGTACTTCAGGGTGTAATTGTACTGCAAGACGCCCCGAAGTACAGGCTGTATCTACGGTAATTCATAGCTCTAATTGAAAGATATGATTTACTTCCATTTTCCCCGACATGTACTGCGTGCCGGGAGAAAGAAGTGGCATGTCACTTACACGCCGGGGAAAATGAAAGTGAATGGGACCGGCCCAGCAGCATTTTAGAAGTACGGATTGGCCAGCGTGTGCTTTTAAAAAACCCTACATATAACAGCGTGCACAATACACCATGTTAACATACCTGAAGGGTATGTTCACCTGGAAGATATGAATGCTGATTTTGGGGTGGATTCAGTGCTGGATCTGCCTCAGAACTGGCGTCCAATCCGACAGAAAACTGATTTACATTATACCCTAGGTACAATCAGGGTCCTTCGGGTCGATTACACCGATTTTACGCGGGTCTTTTACCAATTCCTATTTCTAGTGCGGGCATCCCCCATTACGTAAGTAGGTAGCAATGTTGTCCATCATTAAATTAAGTAGATATATAGACCTCCAGTAGGAAGGTATATAAGCCCACTGTAGGTAGGTGTAGTAGCCCCCTTTAGGTAGATAAGTATATATGCCCCCTGTAGGTAGATGTATAGCCCCCTGTAGATAGATATATATACAGCCCCCTGAAAATAGTTAGGTATATACAGTTGAAACCAGAAATTTACATACACTGTATACTATCGGACACAAAATCAGAATAAACCTTACCCATTTTAGGTCAATTAGGACTACCAAAATTATTTATATTTGCCAAATGCCAGAATAATGAGAGAGATAATTTTAAGGCATTTGAATTACTCAGTGCAACGTCAAAAGTTTGCATACACTAGGATTACTATGCCTTTAAACAGTTTGAGACATCCCATATGATGAGGTCATGTCTTTGGAAGCTTCTGGTTTATTAGCAACATCTGAGTTAAAGGGGTTGTCTCACTACAGGGATTGCTTTTTATGTTAAAGATCTTGCAAAAACAAATCACTTTGCAATGTATGTCCAATAACAGCGTCCTACCTATTCCTAGATATCCCCTCTTGTATGGGCTGCATCAGCTCCTCTGGTCGCTATAGCTACAGACCTGTTTGATCTATCCTGATAAGCTGCCATCACTGGTTGTTATAGCTACAGACCTGGCTTCTATTGTAGCCTAGTGGAAGCCAAAAAACATGCCCCTGAATTTAAAGTGAAACAAAGAAAACAGGACTGAGGCAAGATGAATCAATGTAGTGAGACAACCCCTTTAATTAGAGACACGCCTGTGGATGCATTTTATCACACACCCGAAACACGCTGCTTCTGTGTGTAACATCATGGGAAAGTCTAAAGATATCAGCAAAGATATCAGAAAGAGAATTGTGGACTTGCACAAGTCTGGACCATCCTTGGGTGCAATTTCCAGATACCATTAAGGATAATTGTACAAACAATTATATGTAAGTACAAACAAGATGGGAATGTCCAGCCATCATACCGCTCATGAAGGAGACAGGTTCTGTGTCTCAGAGATGAACGTGCTTTGGTCCGACATGTGCATATCAACCCAAGAACAAAAGCAAAAGACCTTGTGAAGATGCTGGTGTGTATCATTATCCACAGTGAAATGAGTACTGTATCAACATGAACTGAAAGGTCACTCTGCCAGGAAGAAGCCATTACTCAAAAAAAAAAACATATAAAAGCCAGATTAATGTTTGCAGATGCACACAGGAACAAAGACCTAAATTTTTGGAGACCTGTCCTGCGGTCTGACGAAACTAAAATTGAACTGTTTGGCCATAATGACCATAATTATGTTTGGAGGAAAAAGGGAGAAGCTTGAATGCCTAAGAACACCATCCCAACTGTGAAACACGTAGGTGGCAGCATCATGTTGTGGGGTTGTTTTGCTGCAGGAGGGACTTATGCAGTTCACAAAATAGATGGCTGTAACGGCTGGGTAGTGGCTCCACTGGACCACCACAAGCGATGGCAACAACCGCGCCAGGGAGCGGAGTCTAAGTAGGTCCCGGTTTTCACCAGAGCCCGTCGCAAAGCGACGGGCTTGCGGTGGTGGCCGAGGTGCAGCGAGGTACAGGATCGTAAGCCAAGTATCGTAGTCGTGGGCAGGCAGGAAGGTCAGGGCAGGCGGCAGAGGTTCGGAGTCGAGAAACGTAGCAAGAGATCTGGTACACGGTAAGGCAAGAATACACTTAAAGAACGCTTTTTCTAGGGCTCGAGGCAACATAGATCCAGCAAGGAATGATTGTGGAGTAAAACCATCAATAGGGGAAGCGCCCGGCAATGAGCCAATTACCGGGACGCTGGCCCTTTAAAGTTCCAAGAACGAGCGCGCGCACCCTAGGGAGCCAGCAGAGGGCACGGACGTGACAGGAACGAGGTCAGGTGAGTCCCCAGGGCCGGCGGAACCACAGCTCGTCCCGCGGCCAGCGGCGCCACCCGACCCCGGCCGGCCCCCCGGGGGGCGGCCCCGGGTGTGCCCGCGGCCCACCCGCAACAGCCCCCCCCCCCCCCCGTAGGTCTCCCCCTCTTCTTAGGCTGAAGGAACTTTCGAATCAGATCTGGGTTCAGGATATTGTACTCCGGTTCCCAGGACCTTTCCTCGGGGCTGAAGCCCCTCCAATCCACAAGAAAGAACCACTTACCCCTGATGGTCTTCATGTCCCGGATGTCCTTCACTTTAAAAACATCAGGGGACTCTAGTACCGGAGACGGAGCAGCGTTGTTCTGGGAGAACCGGTTCAAGACCAGAGGCTTTAGGAGGGAGACGTGAAAGGCGTTAGGAATCCGGAGAGATGGAGGTCGGCAGCGCGGGTAGGACCCCGGGTTCAGTTTCTGACGTACTCTGATAGGTCCCAGAACCCGCAGACCCAACTTATCTCTGGGGATCTTGAGGCGTATGTATTGGAGGAGAGCCACACTTTATCCCTGGAAGGAAATTTGGGGGAAGATCTTCTCCTCTTGTCAGCTTGGGTCTTCATGCGGGCTGAAGCCTGGAGTAAGGTATGTCGGGTCTCTCGCCAGATGACCCCGATATCCCGTACCTGGTTGTCCACGGCGGGAACCTTGGAGACAAGCCAAGGGGAGGGGGGGCGTGGATGACGACTATAGACCACAAGGAATGGGGAACGACCAGTCGAGTCGGAGTCCCGATGGTTATATGAGAACTGGCCATGGAAGCAGTTCGGACCAGTTGTCCTGGCTCCGGACACAAAGGCGTAGATACTCCACAAATCTGATTACCCTCTCCACCTGCCATTTGGGAGGACGCGAAGGAAGTAAGCTGATTTGCAAGCGGAACATGGGACGCCAAAAATTAAGACAAATTGGCGCCTCGATCGAGACATGGGATGTAACCCAGGCGAAAAAGTAAAGGGAAAAGAATGGCCGCCAATTGGGGAGCAGAGGGGAGACCAGGAGCGCACAAATGGGACCTTTGAGAATCGGTTAGTACCACCCAATGACCGAGTTTCCAAGAAGAAGGAAGGTCCGTGATGAATCCATGCCTATGTGGTCCATGGGACTCCGGAACAGGCAGAGGACAAAGAGGCCTCGGCCTGGCGAGGGACTTGTTTTGGCACATGTGGTGCAGAGAAAACGAAGCCCCTTTGGGACATCTTGGAGCAGAGTTGGCCACGAGTAGTTCGCGAGATAAGGGGTGGATTTCCGTATCCCGGGGTGACCGGCCAGAAGCGAACTATGCCCCCAACCCAGAATTCTCCTCCTGAGTGCGGGACGCACGTAGGTTTTATTTGGAGGAATGCTACGGAGATCCACAGGAGCCACATGAATCAGCCGTTCAGGACCAATGATATGCTGAGACACTGGTTCTTCCCCGGTAATGTCAGAAGCACGGGAGAGGACATCTGCCTTGACATTTTTCTCGGCCGGTCAGAAGTGGATCTTGAAATCAAAGCGTGAGAAAAAAAGAGACCACCTGGCCTGGCGAGGATTTAAACGCTGGGCCGTCTGGAGGTATTGGAGATTCTTATGGTCTGTGAAGACGTCAAACCAATATCGAGCTCCCTCCGACAGATGTCGCCACTCCTCCAGGCAATTTTATGGCCAACAGCTCCCGATCTCCAATGGCATAATTTCGTTCTGCTGGTGAGAAGGTCTTAGAAAAAACCCCCGCATGTGACAGTTTTGCCTTTAGGGCCCTTCTGGGTCAGGACCGACCCTGCTCCTATGGAAGAGGCATCCACCTCTAGGCTGAAGGGTTTTTCCCGGATCTGGACGGACCCAAATAGGTGCTGAGGAAAACGCTGTCTTCAGTTGGGAGAATGCGTCCTCGGCAGATGGAGGCCAACATTTCGGATTAGCGTTCTTTCGGGTGAGAGCCATGATGGGAGCCACCAGCGTAGAGAAGTGGTGAATAAACTGCTGGTAGTAGTTGGCGAATCCTAGGAAGCATTGAATCGCCCGAAGACCGACAGGTCGTGGCCACTGCTGGATCGCTGAGAGTTTAGCTGGGTCCATCTGCAGACCTCGATTGGAAACTATGTACCCAAGGAAAGGAAGGCTGGCCTGGTGGAATCGATACTTCTCCAGCTTGGCATACAGTCGATTGTTCCGCAGACGTTGCAGAACCTGGCGTACTTGTACCCGATGAGTCTGTATGTCAGGGGAAAAAATCAGAATATCGTCCAGATATACTATGACGCAGGTGTACAGCACGTCTCGAAATACGTCATTGACGAACTCCTGAAATACGGCTGGGGCGTTGCATAGCCCAAAAGGCATCACGAGATACTCAAAATGCCCGTCCCGCGTGTTGAAAGCCGTTTTCCACTCGTCCCACTCTTGAATTCTGATGAGGTTATAGGCACCACGTAGGTCCAATTTGGTAAATACCTTGGCTCCACGGAGATGATCAAAGAGCTCAGATATCAGGGGTAGAGGGTAGCGATTCTTCACCGTGATTTTATTTAGCCCTCTGTAATCAATATACGGACGAAGAGACCCATCTTTTTTCTGGACGAAGAAGAATCCTGCACGGGCAGGAGAGGAGGACTTGTGTATGAAACCTTTCAACAAATTCTCCTGAAAGTAGGCCGACATGGCCTGAGTCTCGGGCACTGACAGAGGGTAGACCCTACCCCGTGGGGGACTGGTTCCGGAGAGGAGGTCTATGGGACAGTCATACGGCCGATGGGGCGGTGGCTTCTCAGCCTGTTTCTCCGAGAATACATCTCCAAAATTCTGGTACTCTGCTGGCAGACCCTGTAGAGGCTTGACGGACGACTGGGGAGGAGAGATGGGCACCGGGCGTGGTGCCACCAAACAGAGATCCTGGCACTCCGATCCCCAACGCAGGACTTCGCCTGTCTTCCAGTCAAGCGTAGGGGCGTGACGTTGCAGCCAGGGTAGCCCCAACAAGATCGCCGAAGAAGAGCGAGGCAGGACGTGAAAGGAGATCTTCTCCGTGTGGGAGGACCCTACCGGAGGGTCACTGGCCGGGTTATGAACTGAATGGAGTCGCTAAGAAGCTCCCTACTGATGGAAGAGATAAGCAACGGCTTGTCCAGACGGATCACTGGCAAGCGATAGCGAGACACCAGGGAGGCATGAATGAAGTTCCCGGCAGAGCCGGAGTCCAGGAAGGCAGGGACCCGAAGAGATAGACCAGCATCCGTCATTACCTCCACTGGCAACATCAGTCGTGGAGAGGGAGACTGAGCACCTAGGGACGCCTCTCCTACGGCACCCCGGTGCGAGTGTTTCCCGATCGCTGAGGACGATGCAGACAACTCCTACGAAAATGGTCCGGACTGGTGTAGTAGAGGCAAAGGTTCTCCATCCGGCGGTGGGACCGCTCTAACTCCGACAAGTGTGCCCGGTCCACCTGCATGGGTTCTTCGGTGGAAACCTATGGAGGAGGCAGTGGAGACTTCTGGAACACGGGAGCCAGACGAGGTAGACGGTGAGGTTGTGCCGAGTCACACTCCTGGCGGAGCTCCTGCTGTCTCTCTGTAAAACGCTTGTCTATGCGAGTGGCCAGATGGATAAATTCGCTCAGAGAAGAAGGGATATCTCTTGCTGCAAGTGCGTCCTTTATTCTGCTTGACAGGCCCTTCTTGAATGTGGCATCATTCCACGACAGCTCGGAGGCTAGGGTGCGGAATTGGACCGCATAATCTCCTATAGAGGAGTCCCCCTGGCGTAGGTTCAATAGCGCCGTCTCCACAGAAGACGCTCGCGCAGGCTCCTCGAAAACGCGGCGGAAGTCAGTGAGGAAAACCTGAAGGTCAGCGGTCACAGGGTCATCTCACTCCCAAACAGGTGTCGCCCAGCCCAGGGCCTTCCCGGATAGCAGGCTCACCACGAACGCCACCCTTTGCCTTTTAGTAGGAAACTGGTCGGCCATCAGCTCCACGTGCAAGGAGCACTGCGTGATAAAACCTCTGCAAAGCTTCGGGTCCCCGTTGAACTTGGAAGGTAGAGGAAGGCGAAGCTTCGGACCCACGGTTGCCAGCGGGACGGTCGGGGGTGTTGGAATCACCGGCGAAGAGGCAGGTTGCTGCTGCTGGGAGGCCAGGAGTTGACGCATCATGGTGGACAGCTGACCCAATTGCTGTGCTTGTTGCACGAGCTGCTGCGACTGTTGGGCAACAATGGTCGTGAGATGCGCTAGACTTGGCAGAGGCACCTTGGCGGGATCCATGGCTGGATCTAACTGTAACGGCTGGGTAGTGGATCCACTGGACCACCGCAAGCGATGGCAACAACTGCGCCAGGGAACGGAGTCTAAGTAGGTCCCGGTTTCACCAGAGCCCACCGCAAAGCGGGATGGACTTGCTGCAGCGGGCTTCTACCAGGTCGCTACCCCTGACGCGGCGGGCTTGCGGTGTCGGCCGAGGTGCAGCAAGGTACAGAATCGTAAGCCAAGTATCGTAGTCATGGGCAGGCAGGAAGTTCAGGGCTGGTGGCAATGGTTCGTTGTTGTGGGCAGGCAGGAAGGTCAGGGCTGGCGGCAGAGGTTCGGAGTCGAGAAATGTAGCAAGAGGTCTGGTACACGGTAAGGCAAGAATACACTTAAAGAACGCTTTTTCTAGGGCACGAGGCAACCTAGATCCAGCAAGGAATGATTGTGGAGTGAAACCATAAATAGGGGAAGCACCCGGCAATTAGCCGGCACGCCTCGGCCGGCAGAGGGCACGGACGTGACAGGAACGAGGTCAGGTGAGTCCCCAGGGCCAGTGGAACCACAGCTCGTCCCGCGGCCAGCGGCGCAACCCGACCCCGGCCGGCACCCAGGGGGGCGGCCACGGGTGCGCCCGCGGCCCGCGGGCCGAGGAGCGGGAACACCCGCTACAATGGCATCATGAGGAAAGTAGATTATCTGGTAATACTGAAGCAACATTTCAAGTTAAAGCTTGGGCAGAAATGGGTCTTCCAAATGGACAATGACCCGAAGTATACTGCCAAACTGCTTACAAAGTGGATAAAGGATAACCAAGTCAATGTTTTGGAGAGGCCATCACAAAGCCCTGATCTCAATCATATGGAAAATTTATGGGCAAATCTGACAAGGCAGGTGTGAGCAAGACGACCTACAAACATGGCTCAGATACACCAGTACTGGAGGAGTGGGCCAAAATTCCTACCAACTATTGTGAGAAGCTTGTTGAAGGAAAATCCAAAACGTTTGACCCAAGTCATACAGTTTAAGGGCAATGGTACCAAATACTAATGAAATGTATGTAAACAAAAAAATATGCCTAATAAAATTCTCTCTCTCTTATTCTGGCATTTGGCAAATATAAATAATTTTGGTTCCTAATTGACGTAAAACGGGGAAGGTAATATTTGTTTTCATGCCAGTTGTAGAAAAACATTGCATTTGTGTTTTTTTTTATTCAGTGTATGTAAACTTTGTTTTAATTTATATGTCCTTTTGTAGGTAGATAGGTAGGTATATAGCCCTATGTAGGGCATAGCCCACACATCTTCCACCATAGTATTACCCCCTGTTAGGTAATAACCCTCTATAGATACCCACCTAAAAGGCCCCCTCCCCTTTTTCCCCCTGTAGGTAATATTCCCTTGAGGATATACTAGTGACCCCCTGATTAGGTATGTATAGCCTCCTGTAGGTATACAATCCTTGTAGGTATGTAGCCTTCTATAGGTATGAGCCTGTGGTATTTAGCCCTTGTAGGTATAAACCCTGTAAAGGGTTTTAGCTTCCTAAAGTTTATATTTTTCCCTGGATAATATTCTTGTAGGTATACAGCACTTATAGATTATAGTTCCGTAGGAATTCCATGTAGTTACAGTCCTGTAGTATTAGCCCCTGTAGGTATGAAACACTGTGGTTACGCACCTGGGTATAGCATAGTACACACAATAAGGGAACCAGACAGGTGATTTTTTTACTACCCTATCTGATAGCAGGATTTCTGACTACGGTATGTTCACACAGTGTTTTTGGACGCTTTCTTGTGTAGGATTCCATGCGCAATCCTACCCCCCAAAAAATTCAAAATTGTCTCTGAAACGCCTTTCATTGACTCCTTTGTAAAATCAGCCTCATCGTTCACACAAGGCTGATTTTACTCAGTTCTTTGAGTCGTTTTCCTCACTATAAATTCAGCATTGTTTCCTCATCTGAATTGCGCACTTACAAGCGGGATTTCCAGTGAGGAAATAATACAAATTTGACGTTGACTTTTTCAGTGCTGAATTCTGCTGAGTGACTTACTCTAAGAGACAGAAAAAATACTGATAGAACTCCTTAAGAGATAGCTTTCCCTGTATTAGTATGTGTGCAGAAAAAAAGGTCAGTCTCTGTAAGGTGGGTGGGGTTATCAGTACTTTCAGCTTCACTTTTAAGATTTTCTTTGCTCTTCACTGAAAAATTCAGCATCAAATCATATCAACCTATATAACTCATAGTACAGTTTTTCTACCTCAATGATATCCTGCTCTCAGACAGGACAGCATAATCCACCTGATATGTAACATTTAAGGATAATAAGAAAGCATGGCTGGCTCCTATCCACAATGCAGGTTATGACAATTTGTCACAGTGTTAGATACTTCTTTTCTTGAGTCAATTACTCAGCGTTCAGCACATAAGTAATTTGGTGTACAGTTCACAAGTCTTTCTACATCGGCTGGCACTTAACTATAATCATGCTAATCAGTGACCTAATGCTTAGTTTTTTATGGAAATGCAAAAGAGAACAAACCGTATGAAATGTAGCCAGCTGTTTTTTCTGCAGTGACCTGTAGGTATGTTCTACAACTTCTTAACAAACTTGTTTAAGCATTTAAAGCATGTGGTGTGAACAGCCCTTAAAAATTACTTTCGGACTCCATCATTATGCATCATTATGCCATAGAAATCCCAGTGTTAGTCTTTGTATTCGTATGCATATGGTTATATGCCCAGATAGAGGAATAGAGCTCCCTGTCTTTTTCATTAGGGCACAATAACTCTCCTTTGATGTGAAATCTGTGAGCAGTGGGACGCCATCTTTTACTTTCTGTGTTCACATATAGTAATAAAAGCAAGAAAAAATAATGGCATTTAACAATAGAACAGCAGAGGAGCCAAGAATATTACTTCAATTACACCAGCAGCACATAGAATGCTATTGTTTGCTGGCAGATTAACTAGGAGAATAGTGTATAAGGCAGGAGGGGTACAGCTCGGCTTCTGTTCCTTCATCTCTTTCTTCGCTGAAAAAGTGAAAAGATTACGGTGTCTCAAGCTTAGGCAACCTGTGGCTCTGGAACTGTCAATGAACTACAACCCCCAGCATCTTCTAAAATCTAGTCATTCAAGAAAATGTCAGGTTTCCTACAACAGATTTTACTCCATTTTCTACCTGCTGCACTCTGTGTCTCCATTATCTTTATTTTCGCTTACATTCTTTTATGCAGATTATAGTAGGTCTTTGTGCACCTACAGGTTTACGAGTAATAGACTGGCAGTCATGCCAAGATGTTCACCTAAGTTTCAGGAACATTATGATATGACATCTATACACACATCCCAATATTTTGACCTATAGGTGTATAAAGTGGGAGAAATGTCTGACACTTGGGTAAGGAAGAGAAGTGCACGTGGAAAAGATATCGCAATCTTAGTCATCAATATATAACAAAGTCCACAGCACTTAGTAATGCAGAAAAGGCGACTGTATTAGGCAAAGAAGAGTCCATATTGCATCCAAATTTATGTGAAATATATGCGTAGGATAGTAGAACATTCGGAAATGTTGGATCGCTGACAGTTTGTAACATTTCAGTTAACTGGTAACCTTAATCATGCTGGTCATCAGGGTTATATAAAGCAGAATTTATGTTATATGGGAGGAATGATGGTATGCCAGAAGGTATGGGTATGGGTATGGGTATGGAAAGGCAAGGAATAAGGGCAGTGGACCCCCGAAACCACTGCCCACCCATGAAATCTAGCCATTTGCTACTCCTACCTCTCATAATACCTGCACACTGCCATGCGCTTATTACACGGGTCCATCATCCAATATTTAGCTATGAGTAAATATTTATATAGAGCTTCTATAGTCTGCAATGTCACGGTTGGAGGTTTTGGATCCTCTGGACCACGCAACGATGGCTTTAACCACCCGGGGAGGGGAAATTTAAGTAATCCCTTTTTCCCCAGAGCCCCCCGAAAAGTGGGTGGACTCTGCGGGGGGGGTTTCCCAGGTCGCTACCCCTACGTGACTTGCTTGCGGAGGCACCCAGGTGTGCGTGTACAAAAGGGAAGGCGGGCTCGTAGTCGGGGCAGGAAAAGGTCAGGACAGGCGGCAAATGGTTTCGTGGTCAGGAAAGGCGGGAAAGGTCGGGCATCGGAAAGGGTTCTGGTAAAGGGGACGGGGGCAAACGGTCGGTCACGGCTAATCAGAACAACCCTTCAGGACGCTTTCTCTATGGGCAAGGGCCCTAGGACCCGGTGAGGTTAGGGGAAAGGGCGGGGCTTAAATAGGGGCAGCGCCCGGGCAATAGCCAATTACGGTGGGGGCGATTAAATTTTAAAAACACTGCCGGAGCGCGCACGCCCTAGGGAGGGGGCCGCGCGCCCCCCGGGGGAAGAAACTACAGCAGGAGCGGGGCCGGGTAAGTGGATCGGCACAGCGGGAGACGAGCCACCCGACCGAGTGGGGGACGCGGCCCGCTCAGCACAGGCAGGAGCGCCTGCGACCTGGGAAAAGGGTGCGGGGCATCCGTGACATGCAACTAAAATTATTGTGAGCTTGCACAGTTGGGGGTTCCCCACATGAGTCTTTTCAGGAGAGACAGAGCAGAAGTAATTAAAAGGTTCCCTTTGGTCCCTGGGTTTATTTCATAACGAACAAAAAAATGGATGGCAATCATGCACGCAAAATATGAGAAAACAAATTTCTCGTTTGGTGGCCTTCATCAATGGCGTTGTTCCCTCATAGCCCTTGTTGGTCCGACACTGGCTTCCACCCGGTTTAAAAAACCCCACCTAAAGGGAGACTGGGGTACAGCGACCAGGGGAATGGAAAAGCCCGCTTTATTACAAGTCAAATGTATTCGACGTCTGAAAAGGCCCACTTTAACTAACATTGGGCCCTTTCACTCCCCCAAAGGCCCTTACCTTGGTGGGTGTGTCCCGACTCCCCAGACATATGTCCGAACCCGGTGGGTTGTATATACCATTGTGGACTCTTCCACTGCGGCCTTAAATCTCCCCTTTTGCTCTGACTTGTGGGGTGGAGCACTTTGTGCCATAAAGTTATGCACCCGCGACAGTGCATCTGCATTTGCTTTAGAGGTGAATGGTCCGTAATAACTTTAAAGGGTCTTCCTATCAGGTAGTAGCGTAGCGACTCGATAGCCCGCTTAACAGCCAGGCATTCTCTTTTAAACTATGGCGTAGTTTTCTCTGCCGCTGACAGTTTCCTGCTGAGGTACACTACAGGGTGTTCTTCTCCCTCAACTAGCTGTGACAGGACAGCCCCTAATCCCACCCCAGAAGTGGACTCTTCCAGCTGCGGCCTTACAATATATATATTGAGACTTCACTCACGTTTGTCCGCCATCTTTGATTGGCCTGGGGTCATTAGCTCCTGGGATCGCCGCTTTTGATAAGCGGGCCTGCACTCCAACATATGTCACATGGACCACACGGTTTCTGTCAAACTGGCCTCAACCAGTTTTATTTGGGTAAAAGTTACAAAAAACATAAAACAAACAACCAAAAAACTCAGACCATCTAGCCACTGCCTAAACACAATTAGAGACCCTCTCTGTGGTCTGGACCTAATGTCCAGCACCACCAGCACTGTACTCTCCCAGTACAGTATGGTACAGGCTTCTCTTAAGCCTCTGGGGGCCAGAGCTCTCTCCTCAGCTCTTCTGCTCCAACTTCCAGGTTACAAACCACGCCCCCAGATCACCTGCAGTTCCAGGCTTTTTATAGGCCTCCAAGGACCTGCAAAGATCCTGCCCTGGAATGTGGGAACGGCCTCCCACCCAACACTGTGACCGTTCCTGGAAAGGAAACCCATACTTGACCGCATAGCAGCCATGCTAGCTACATGGGTCAGCAACATAAGAATACTGACACAAACTAATTGCCTTCTACCACCGACACCAGGTCTTCGGTTGCACCTCTAGTGCAGGTATCCCGTCTAAGGTCACTTTGCCACTATATATATATATATACACACACACAACAGAGTCACATTATTTGGACCACCAGCTAATTTTCAAAGTGACTACAGTGTGCAGCAGGGAAACAAGCTGGAAGTAACTCAGTAAGGTCCTGGTAGGTTGTCACAGGTATGTGGAACCATGCTGACTGCATCCTACAGCTGCTGAAGGGTGCATGGGGAAGGATCCAAAGAGCAAAAATGATCATCCAGGCGGTCCCACTGATGCTCAATTGGGTTCAATTCAGGGGAATTAGGAGGCCAGGGTAGTACTCGGATGTCTTGGTAATGCTCTTCCAAGCAATGTCAGACATTTCTAGTTGTGTGACATGTCGCATTGTCTTGCTGAAAGATCTTATGCACTCCAAGGAAGGCAATCAGCATGTATGGGTGTACAGGGTCTACAAGGTTTGATTCATACCTAAATCAGGGGAAGAGTGCCTTCTACTTGAATGAGTGGCCCTGAGAATGCCGTGAAAACATTCCCTAGACCATAACGCTGCCATGATAAGCTTGTGTTCTTCCAGCAATGGTTGCTGGGTGTTTGTATTCTGACATTTCTCGTCATCCATTTGATGAAGAACGTCCATCCATTTAATGAAGTATAAAACATGACTCATTGGAGTAGGCAACCCTTTGCTATTCAGTGGTGGTCCAATGTAACTTTTTTAGTAGAGGTGCAGTGACCATCTTTCTACTTGTCACAGATGCCCCTGCGACCCCCATCCCGGGTCACAGGCGCATCCGTGCCCCGCCACTGAGCAGCGCCGTGACCTGCATATCGGGTCGCGGGCACGCTCATTCACCGGCTTGTTCTCCTGTAAACTTACCCGGCCACGCTCCTGCTGTAGTCTCTGTCCCGCGGCGCGCCGCCCTGCTCCCTAGGGTGTGCGCGCGCCGGCAGTGTTAAATTTAAAGAGCTAGCTTACCGGTAATTCGTTATGGCCGGTCGCTGCCCCTATTTAAGCCTGCCTCTTCCTGGTTACCCTGCCGGATCTTTAGTGCCTTACCGCCTACTGAGAAAGTGTTTCCTGAGTCTAGTCCTGATTTGCCGTGTACCGTACCTTCTTGCCTCCGTCCCTCAACCACGAACCTTTGCCGCCTGTCCTGACCTTATTGCCTGTCCCCGACTACGAGCGTGCCTGACGATTCTGTATCATGTTATACCTTGGCTGCCACCGCAAGCAAGTCACATCAGGGGCAGCGACCTGGTAGACTCCCGCCGCAGCAAGTCCATCCCACTTTGCGGCGGGCTCTGGTGAAAACCGGGACCTACTTAGATTCCGCTCCTTGGCGAGGCTTTCACGATCGCTTGCGGTGATCCAGTGGATCCACTTCTGCGAACCGTGACACTACTATGGAGCCCCTTATGCAGTAGGTTTCACTGAACTGTTTTAGAAACACATCTAGCAACCCCCTGGTTTATTTTGGTAGGGAACTGTTCCACGTTAGGTTGTCAGTACACCCTCCTGCACTTTTGAAGATGATATTCACCCCACAAATCAATGACACATGGTGCTCTGGAATTTCCACTTTACTTTTGTCCACTCACAATACCCTTTCATCCCAGCAACACGCAAACATTTCACAAACTGCACAGTTTAAAAAACTCAATAATCATCTCTTTTAACAACTCTGATAAATCACCCCTTTTACCCATGATGGCAATGAGGGATATGTGTGCTGACAGTCTATGACACACATCAAGATTAGCGACAGCAACATGATTCACATGGGGGCAGTGAAATGCATGTGCAGAAAGTATGTTACAAATAAGTTCATGGGACTCTGGTGCAATGTGACCAGCATGTTATCATTTAAAGGGGTATTCTGCTTTTAGTAGATTAATCTATTTTTTTTGTATGGACGTCTTTTTGTTTTCTGCTCTTATCTTCAAAATAAAACCCATTGAAAAAGCCGATATAACATTCTGTGTCTTGATATTATGATGCATGGTCAGTCAAGTTTAGTTTTGCTACATATATGTAATGAAAAGTTTACATTTTCTAATATACTTTACAAATAAATACATCATAGTTTTCAAGATCTCTGCCTGTGGTCATTTAGTAGTGTGACCACTGGTCAGGAGCATTTAGGTGGGTCTTCATACAATGCCAAGGAGAAAGGTCATCAGCAATGACCTTAGATAAGCAATTGTTGCTGCCCATCTGTCACAAACAGGCTCTATTCATTGGTCAATGCGTCAGGACCCTCTAGCCGCGGTCTGACATATGACCCGATATGTAACGTATACCTGATGTTCCACACCTCATAGGAGTATGTACAGTTGGCTGGATACCATTTCACAGACAACCCCTGTCCATGCGGGCACAGGTGGGCATGGGAAGTGAGAGATGAGAGCCCACGCTACCGCCGGCGTGACACAACACTTGCTCACACCTTGACCAGCTGAGACACCATTTTTACTATCACCAGTGAAACAGAGCTCTGCCAGCCCAGCCCAACCAGCCCCAGTAGCATGTAATGTAAAGTCGAGAAGACGGATGTGGGGATTTGTGATCAAGATAAAAGAGCAGCCCAAGATTAAATTGAATATTTAATTGCCTTAAGAGCATACTAGACAAGCTAATAAATACAGTACATACAGATACATAAAAGTAAAAAATGCAATTGCACGTGTGAGTTACAGACAGTATATACAGACAAGGTTAGCTACCTGATGTTATACCTTAGTGCTGCACAGCAAAATGGGGGTATGTGATGCCAGCAAGTTCCCAATTCCTACCTAGTGTGCAATATAGCCCCACAACAGACAACACCTAGCTGCTACTAGGCACATGCTCTTAAACCCTAGCTGGTCACAGACCCTAAAACCCACTTGTGCCCCTGGGATGGTCTGATGCCCTCCTCCCCTGGGCTGAGTGGTTTTGACCTTATAAACTAATATAACTTTGGCCGGTAAGGTCACAGAAAGGCAACACTGGTACCAATAAACCTGACTGAGCCCTAGCTATGTTCCTATACCAAATGTGGCTTGGCTGCCAAGTCCCTATGGGCCATTTTCTGGATCTACCTTACCCTTCGTCCGAGAAAGGGAGTGAGACCCATGTGGGCGTTCATCTCACTCCCGGGTTTTCAAATATAGAATCGGTATACATGTATGATGTATGGTATACTCATAATTCCATATATAACTTCAAAACATACCTCTGTTGATGATTGACCCTTTGCAAGAAGTCTCTACCTCGACCCCTTAGAGGTTGGCTAAGGTGTGAACGGAATAATAAAAATCTTTTGAGGCTCAACTCTATTGTGAGAGGGGCTTTGAACAGATGGCTGGCTAGATTTGGAGTGAGCGAATAATTATTGATTTCCTGTGGGAAAAGATTCTGAGTGAGGCCTGGTTTTTAATTATGAGGCCTTGGATCCTATTCTATGTTCATCACACCATCAGTCTGGGAAGGATTAAAGTGCCATTTCAAAACACTTTCAAGTCCATCTTTTCACGTTGAGAAAGATTATTAAAGGTGCACAATGCTTAAAACACTTGATAGTCTTTAAAGAAGTGGGTGTCCAATCAAATTCTCATCAAGGTCAAACCATGGAATGAATCTGTAAAAACCCAAGAGCTACATCTCAAACTCTACAGGCCTTAGTTAACATATTATATGTTCAAGTTCATGACAGTTGTTACGGATGTGGTAGTGGATCCTCTGGACCACCACAAGCGATGACGTAAGCCACGCCAGGGGAACGGAATCTAAGTAGGTCCGGTTTTCACCAGAGCCCGCCGCAAAGCGGGATGGACTTGCTGCGGCGGATTACTACCAGGTCGCTACCCCTGACGTGACTTGCCAGCGGTGGCAGCCGAGGTGTCGAGTGTTACAAAATCGTGAAACAGGTTTGTAGTCGGGGACAGGCAGAAGGTCAGGACAGGCGGCAAAAGGTTCGTGGTCCCGGGATGGAGGCAGAAGGTACGGTACACAGTAAACGGAACAAGACACTTTTGGAACGCTTTCCTCTCCCGGCACAAGGCACTATCGATTCGGCAAAGGG